>JAPKID020002777.1:0-12959 GCA_026931265.2 Tropidonophis doriae
AATATCCTAATGCAAAATTTTACCCTTCCCTATATGAAAAATTGTGAAAACCAATAAAACTTTTATTATAAAAAAAATAAAAATCATTTGATGGCGTATGAACTTTACCTGTGTCCCCTCCCCTCTGCCTAAGTCATAAATCACATTAGTCAACAAGAGCCCATAGTGGGGTCTAGGCATGTGCATTCACAGGCCAGGATTGACATTCCATTCTGACCACAGGTATGCATGGAATTCTCCTCTTTTCTCTATGGCAGCTTGATAGTAGTCATGAAGATGCTTTACAAGCTGACATCCAGCTCCCTTCACTTCCTGAAAGCAACCTATGGGAAACAAAACAATTTGAGTACAGGTGTATAATTTAGGGATGCGTTCCTCCCTCAGGCTTGCCTGGATTTTCTGCGTGGAATTTTGCTATAAGGTGATCAGCCTATATGTTTCTATTTTTCACCCAAGATGCCTCTGATAAGGGTATCCCTTCCACTTGATTAGGTATTGGAGTTGTCTCCTGTGCCACCTTGAATCAAGGATTCGTTGAACTTCATAATGGGTTTGGCCTCCTATGACCATAGGGACCTGGAGCTCCCAGGGTAGCAGTCTCAGGGTGGATCCAATCACAGGTTTCAAGAGGCTGCTATGAAACGCTGAATGTATCTTCCCCAGCAATCAAGGTAATTTCAATTGCACTTTGACTGGGTTGATGATCTTTACTATGGGGAAATGTTCCCACAAACTTTGGGCCCAGTTTCTTGCTGGGCAGTTTTAATCTCAAGTATTTTGTGGAAAGGTAAACCTTCTCTCCCACCCGGAACGGCTGTTGCAGAGCCTGGTGTTTATCTGCCTGTTTCTTATAGGTTTTGGCCACTTTAACTGGCGCTTTCTCAACATTTTCCCAAGTTGCTTTCAGCATCAACATCCAATCAGTCAAGCTGAGTGAGGAGAGAGGGTCCCTTGGGTACTCAGGTATTGGAACAAAGTTCATGCCACTCACTACTCACCACTCACTACTCACTACTTTGAACGGTGTGAGCCCTATGCCACTGTGAACAGCATTATTGTACGCAACCTCAGCAAAAGATAAAAGGCCTGCCCAATTAGACTGCTGGTAGTTCATGTAGAACCTCAGGTACTACTCTATCATGGCGTTCAGTCTCTCTGCTGCCCCATTAGTGCTCGGATGAAAAGCTGAACTAAGACCCTGAGATGACCCAATGGACTGCAGGAACTTCCTCCAGAACTTAGCCATGAACTGGACCCCTCTGTCTGAGATGATTCATTGAGGTACTCCATGCAGTGGGTAGATATGCTTCACGAACAGTTTAGCCAGTTTGTGAGCTGAGGTAGTCCACTACAGGGTATGAAGTGTGCCTGTTTGGAGAACAGATCATCACCATCCAAATCACTGTGTTTCCCCTACTTTCTGGCAACTCGACTATACAGTCCATTGCAATCTCCTCCCACGGCCTTGTTGGCTCGGCTACTGTTTGCAGCAGTCGGGGGAGGGGGGGTGTTTCCCAGTCGTATCTTCATTGTGGCACAGATGATGAAACTTTTCACGCAACTATCCACATTTTTCTTCATGCCAGGCCACCAGAATTGCCTCCAGGCTAAGTGCAAAGTATTTAGAAAGTGGCCTGTTGGTTTGGCGTCATGGCTCCTCTGGAGAACTAGGGTACATAGTGGTTCTGGGACATAGGGTTTTGTCCCCTTCCATGCAAGTTCATCTCTTTTCATCAAGATGTGTTGGTTGCTTTGGAACCAAGAGTCTGCTAGCAGTTCAGTTTTGAGTCTCGTGGTTAGGTCACTTGTAGGTTGGTTTTGCTGGTCATGGAGTTGCTGTCTGGTGGTCACTTGGGCAGCTATTTGTGTAGAGGGAATGATGACATTTACCACCTGCTCCCGTTGGTGTTTGTACTAGGGCATGCGGGAGAGGGCATCAGCTAGAATGTTCCTCTGCATGGGAATACAAAGTCAAAGCAGTTGAAATATTGAGCCATCAGATTTGTTTGGGTGATACTTTACGTGGGGTCCTGAGAGCTTCCAGATTTTGTGGTTGGTCCAGACTTCAAACGGTTTCTGGACCCCTTCCAACAGGTGTCTCCAGGTTAGCAGTGCCCATCTCACTGCAAAAGCCTCCTTTTCCCACACAGCCCATCGTCTCTCCATGTCTGTGAGCTTGCGGGAGGTGTAGGTGCAATGTTGTAAGTTTCCTTGGTTGTTTCTTTGGAGTAGCACCACTCCCACTGCTTCTCACAGGTGTCTACCTGGATCACGAAAGGTTGCTTGGGGTCAGGATGCTTCAGTACCGGCTCCTTTACAAACATTTCTTTCAGTGTTTCGAATGACTCTTGGCAGGTTAGGTCCCACTGTAGGGGTTGTCCCAGACAAAGTTTCTTTCCTGGGCTCCCTGTCTTCAGGAGGTCTGTCAGGGGTTTGGCAATCTTCGCAAAAGAGGGGATGAATTGCCTGTAGACGTTTGCGAACCCTAGGAAGCTTTGTAGCTGTCTGAGGGTGTGAGGGGTTTGCCAGGTTAGGACGGCTTGCACTTTGGCTGGGTCCATCTCTATTTCCTCATTTGACACTCGGTAGCCTATTTAGTCTAGTTGCTCACAGTGGAATTCACATTTTGATAGCTTGACATACAGGTTGGTTGCCAGAAGTTTTTCCAGTACTTGGCGGACCAGGGGTATCATCAATGGTCTCAGTGTAGATAAGGATGTCATTTAGGTAGATTAGGTGTAGAGGTACTCATGCAGCACCTTGTTTATTAACTGCATGAATACTGCTGGGGCTCTGTTCAGGCCTGCTTCCTCCATTAATCAAGAAAGATGACGCTCAAACCCATATTGAAAGTTTAAGGTTACTTTTACTGATGATGCAGAGATAGCAGTGAAAGTCAAGCATACATATCGAAGCATTACCCCTCCCATATAACCCATGACCCCAAGGATAGATTGAGTGCAGAATCACCCACGATGTCAGGTGGGCAGCCCGACCAGGAACATCATCAGAATGGAATGCGAGACCGTTGGCCTTGGTGATAACCAATCCTGGCTTCAAACACCTCCAGCACACATTATGTCCAATGCCCACAGCCCCTCCCTCCCCGTTTCAATGGCAGCCGAAGCAAGCAGTAAAGCGGAGGCTGACATCAGATTTGTTTTTCTTGATAATGTTATGTAAAGTTTCCTGTTGAATTTTTGAGATGACTCTTCAAGATTTCAGAGTAATGTACTGTTCTGATAATCCCTGACTGTTCTTCAGATGGTGTTAGCCAGGCTTGACCCTTCTTAACTTCTGACTAAAACAAGATCGACCATGTGCTGCCAAAGAAAGATGTTCAAATTGTTTTGACATCAGTAGTAGGACTATTTCAATTGCTGTTATTTTTAAGTCTTCTCCTGAATTCAGAAAAAAATTGTTTTGCAGCTTCCAAGTATTATTCTTGCTTTTTTCATGCTTTCACTTTTATCAATAAAATGATATATCTAAGACAAAGCAGCAGACAATATGCAATGTATGTAGGGAGATGTTTTGGATCTCAGTTCAGCTTTTGTAGAAAAAAGTCCTAGCAGAAGCCTGGTAGTATAGAAAAAGTACTCACAATTTTGTGAAGGATTTATAATGCAAGTTTGGTGTCATAAATGCAGATTATTAGTACAATAATACAAAGTTAGTTTAGTTAATTGAAGTTGAACATTCAAGGTACAGTACATTTGATTTAAAAAAAATGTTTTTATTAAACAGTTTTTTTTCCCATTTTTAAACACAAATATTATCTTTGCAACATTTCCACATCGGTAAGCCTTCATTATACTCTTTTTATCTGTACATGTATGCATACATGTGTGTGTGTGTTTGTGTGTGTATCTATATATGTATATGTACACCCACACATTTTTCATTCACTAATATGGTAATTTATACTTATATTTCTTCTATACATATTACTCTTTCAATGTACTTATTTCTATACAATACTTCTTATATCTATCTATGCACATATATTCCTCATAACTATTATTCTGTACTATTTTATATACAATATATCTTACATTTCCCCCTCTTATTAATTATGCAATTTTATGATTGTTTTCTAATTTCTTAATCTTTTGTCCTTTAATGCTTTCTTATTCTTTACATCTTTTCTCTAGCCATTTGTATCATAAATTCTATATTAAGTAATACTCAGATTCTTCTTTGTCTTTATTTCTTTTGTAAGTCTGTCCATTTCAGTGCATTCTAATCCTTTTTTAAAATCACATTGTTGGAATATTTTTGTTTTTCCAATTTTGTGTGTATATGATTCTGTCTGCCATTATTACATATAGTATTAAGTATTGATTTTTCCCCTCATAATTCCCTGTAATTATCCCTAATAGAAATAGTTCTAGTTTTAGTTCTATTGATTGTGTAGTTATCTCTTCCAGCTGAGTAGAAGGCTACTCAGAGGTCATCTAGTCCAACCCCCTGTTGCAGCAGGAAACCTTACATTGTCTAGATTATTTTGGTGCCTCTAACAGAGAGGAAAATTGCCAGAAAGGAGAAGGAGTTTACTAGGACAAAGCTGCCATGCAGAGGAAGGCAGAGATATTCCTTGACTTATGACTACAATTAAGCCCAAAATTTGGTTGCTAAGCAAGAGTGTTATTAAGTGAGCTTCACCACATTTTGCAAGTTGACCATGCCCACCAGGTCACATGATCGCCAAGCCATGCCCACAAAATAGGCCATGCCCATAAAATAGGTAGTACATTTTTTTGAAAACCACCCGTGATTTATGACCACGGGATGCTGAACAGCCATAAATGTGGCCATGTCGCTAAACACCTGAAGTGCAATCATGTGACTGGGAGGAGGGGGTTGACTGAACTTCTGATCCAGGTCATAAATCCTATTTTTTCAGGTAGGTAGTAACTTCAAAGTGACCAATTGTAAGTCAAGTTCTATCTCTGTATAGATCTCCAGTTTCAGCTTCCTACAATGCTTTCATTGAAATTTGCATTGCTGCTTTCCCAAATCCTTGCCTTGGTGAAGTCCTGCTGGCTAGGAACAATAATAAAGAATAAAGTCCTTAGCACTAATATTTTCTTTGGAACTCTTATTTCGTGCTGGTCTTTTCATGGATTTAGTGGTGCCTTTCTTGACTTGAGAATGCATGCACTCTGGCTGAATTTCTACTACTACCTTAGAGTGACTTGGCTCTCCTGGTTCTCCCTTTCATCATCGCTTATGGGTAGTGCTAGACTTCAAAGTCATGGATCCCTTGAATAAAGCTTGTACATTTTTACAACATCCATAGAGAGCTTTGAAGAGGTACTTCACTTCAATTGAGCCTTGGATAAAACAACCTTTCAGTGTGGTTGTTCAAAACAAAGCACTCTGCTTTGAGATGTCACAAGGGGACCACCATACTATGTCAACCTCCTGCTTCACTGACCTCTGTCAATTTTCTGGGTATGCACACAAAGGCACAAACCCTGTTCCCATTAAATTAAAACCATTCCCTCGTTCCTTTGCTCTTTTATTTGGAGGCCTTGAAATGGGAATTTTGCACCTCATCGCTGCATCCACAATATCATTTCACTCCAGTAATTGAAATCAGGTTCAACAGAACAGAGTAATAGAATTGAAAGGGGTCTTGGAGATCTTCTAGTCAAGGGCTGTCAATCTCAAGGCCCAGGGGCTGCATCCAGCCTATGGGGTGCTTAGATATGACCCACGGGACTGCCCTAGAAACAGCAAAGGACCGGCCCCTGGTGCCTCTGTCAGTAAAAACAGAGCTTGGGAGGGCCATGGGCGGCCCTCCCAAGCTCTGTTTTCATTGGCAGAGAGTTGCAAAAAACCAACGCAGCTGAAAATGGAGCTCAGGAGACTGGTTTTGCTGGTAAAATGCTTGGGCTACCACAGGCACCCCAGATTTGAGCGACGTCAAGCTGGCCATGCCCACCCTGTCCATTCCCACCCTGGCTCCCCAAGGTCAAACACAACCCCGATGCAGCCCTCAATGAAATTGGGTTTGACAACCCTGCAGGAAACTCCTACACCATTTCAGGCAAATGCTTGTTCAATCTTTTCTTTAAAACCTTTAAAAGGTTGGAGTGCCTTCTGGAGGCAGGTTGTTCCATGGATTAATAGTGTTCTAACTGTCAGGACATTTCTCCTTCACTCTAGATTGGTTCTCTCCTTGATTATTAGCAGCTCAGTCCTAGTCTTTTATACCTAAAAGCTTGAGGTGAGAAGATCTGCTCTTCAAACAGAGTCTTCCTCTGCCCCAATGTTCTGCCCATAAGCAACTATAATTCTCCTCTGTCCTTATAGTGATTACATATGTTTCCAGGTCTGAATATGCCAAATTCCAGCTTTCTGTTGTGATCCAGAATTATGGCAAATCATTTGAACTACCATAATTTTCAGAGTATAAGGCACACCTTTTTTCCTCTAAAAAGAGGTTGAATATCTGGGTGCTTCTTATACATTGAATACAGCATTTTTTTGCCTCCTAAAACCTCACCCCCTTCACCAAAATGGCCATGCAGAGCCTTATAGAGGCTTTGCAGAGAGCTCCTGGGGGCTGGGTAGGGCAGAAATGAGCATAGAATGGCTGTTTTTTGCTCTTCCCCCCCAGCTGCATTCTATAAGCCTCCATAAGGCTAGGCATGCAATTTTTTTGACCATAAAACGACCTCTTTTCGTGAAAAATGGGCCGTTTTTTTGCTCATTTTGGCCTCTTCAAAACCTGGGTTCGTCTTATACTCTGGTGCGTTTTATATTCTGAAAAATATGGTACTCCACAATCTCTTGTTGAGAGAGAGAGAGAGATGTGGGTGCCAATTCTGTGCAAATTGTCTGAGATAATAAACCATAAAGTAACTCACCTTGAAACAAAGTTGAAATAGAACTGGCTTTTCAAAAGTCACAACATTCTATTAAAACATCCTCTAAAACCTAAAACAATTATTAGCTTCAATCATACATTGTTCAATGTAATTAAAAAGAAGAGGTTGAATTTGAGAGTTCTGCCAATGCTGAAGTACTTAACTACACAAGCATGATTCCACCAAAATAGGTGGAAACATTGTCAGAGTACAATACTCTTGGCTGGCATTTTTTACAAAACAAAGGGCTTTATCAAGTGAATTTTTCTATGGGATTCTCAGTCATCCAGGTCATGGTTGTCTTAAAAGGTGCTTTTTCCAAACGCAACTGCAGTATGTTTTTTTTCCCTTCAAGTATTGTGCAGTTGCCTTTTGAAAAAGCATCTGAGACTATCAAGTGGATTTCAATTTGTTAGTTTTCACACTGCCATGAAAATGGTGTGTTGAATGGCAGAATGCACAATTTGTACTTTGGATTTTTTTTAAAAAAAAAAAAGCTTGCAAAATACAATATTGGTACTATTGCATGTTTAGATTATATCAGGAATTTTGTATTGCTGTGTTTATTGGACCCATCATGCAATCGAACCCTAGCCATTCACCTACAAAACCCACTTTAGGACGTTATTCTAGTGCCAGAATCAATGACAAAGCCTTTGGTTTTAAATGTATTTCAAAAGAAAAAGACAATTTTGTGAAATTGTCATGAATGGACATAGTGGCTCAGAGGCTAAGACACCGAGCTTATCAATCGGAAAGGTTCGAATTCCTAGTGCCGCGTAACGGAGTGAGCTCCTGTTACTTGTCCAGGCTTCTGGCAACCTAGCAGTTCGAAAGCATGTAAAAATGCAAGTAGAAAATTGGGAACCACCTTTGGTTGGAAGGTAACAGCATTCCATGCACCTTCAGCGTTGAGTCATGCTGGCCACATGACCACGGAGACGTCTTCGGACAGTGCTGGCTCTTCGCCTTTGAAATAGAGATGAGCACCACCCCCTAGAGTTAGGAACAACTAGCACATATGTGCAAGGGGAACTTTTACTTTTGCCTTTATCATGAATGGCATATGGTGTTCTTACATTTGCTTAACTAGGATGTTGCTAAAAGAATATATGAGTGTCTTGCCTGGATGTCCATGATATGTTTGTGTATTTCAAAAAGGTCAAGATGGTAACATCAGCCAAAGTAATGATCCCTGCCTCGTCTTCCTAAATAGAAAGAAATTGAGCAAGACTGGTTGATAAACCAGTGCTGCTAGGAAAAGATCAGTCTCAGGACATTAAAGAAATCCATCACGGTTGGCTGGTTTTTTTTAAAGCATGAAAACATCAAGATGACAGCAACGAATGGAATCTCCTGCCATTAAGACTATAAAATAATTTCCTAGTGCCTATCCATCATTCTTGGCTAGAAATATTTGTAAAAAGGATACATTCAGGAAATGTGCATAAATGAGAAAGCTGCAATTTAAGGAGTGCTGGATTAATTTTTTAAAGAATAAAGCATAGTCGATAGAACATTGCACAGAAGAAGGCGTATATTAATAGTAGTTGAATGGGAAAATACATTTGTCAGGGCAATTAGAAAAAGAGAACTGTGCATATTGGGATCCATGTATTTATGAATACATGAAATGTACTCATGGGTAAGCCCAGTTGGCTCTTGAATTTTTAACCCAAATGCCACCACAAATGTACCACTTGCAGCTAAGCTGACCATTTTTGTAAATTTTAATTTTTATAATTGGCTTATTCACAGGTGGCCTATTTTATGGTATCCACAAGTCTCTTCGGTTACCTGTACGTTTAAAAAAAGTTTCATTTATATACTTACACATAAGCCCACCCACAGATAAACCAAACCTAATTTGGGGATGCAATTTGGAACCTAAAATTCTTATCGACTCTACAAATATACATGATAATTTTCTTGACAATCACCAGCTGACTTCTTTCTTTCTTTTTTAATGAATGTCATGGGAAGTGAGCAGTTACAAAGCTACAGAATTGACAGTGAGCCTCACTTCGCCTCACAATTTTAGGAAATAAAATGGCGAGTAAGGCTTTGTTTGAAAGCATGCCCACATGCCTAGAAAGAAGCAAAGAACAAAAACAAACTGGGATGGCCCTGGAGCCAACAATGATTGGCAGTTCCACTAATTTCCTTCTGAGAAAGCAGTGATTTATGGCTGCCATCTTGTTCACAGTTAATCTCCACAATGTGAGTCACCTTGTCAAGGAAATGGTTGGCATGTAAATTTAATAAGTAAACAAGTGCATAAATAAATAAAATAGCCATTTTCCAAATGAGTCCATATATGGTCCTGTCATTGTTTTCATTCAGATAACTCACAGATGGCTTTTAGTGGTCCTGCCTACTCTTCTCCACTGAAACGTCCAGTTTATCTATGGACTGATTCCCAGAATTCTTAGGCAATAAAGCTATTGCTCAGAATTCTGGGGGTTAGTCTATATCCATGATGGTGAACCTATGGCACGCATGCCACAGGTGGCATTCAGAGTCCTTTCTGCGGGCATGCAAGCCATTGCCCCAGCTGAGATCCACCATACATGTGTGTGTGTACCTGCTGCTAGCCAGCTGGTTTTCAGATCTCTATCATGCATGGACAGGGGGCCACATGCAGGAGACACACATGCATATACAGGGGGTGGGGGTGAGGGGAGTGCAAGGGTGTGTGGAGCCCTCCATTTTGGTCCCAGGATGTTACAGGGGGGGCTATTAGGCCCAAAATGGGGTGCAGAGCAGTGCAGCACTCCCCCCCCCTACCATGGCCCGCTTTTGGTCCCAGGAGCCTGCAGGGAGGCCTACTAGGCCCAAAATGGGGTGAGTGGGAGGAGGGGGAGGGGATGTGTGTCACATGTACAGGGGGCGGGGTGCACAGGGTGTGTCACACATGAATTGCATTATGGATGTGGGGGCACTTTCGCTCGAATGTGAACCAGTGGTGGGTTTCACAATTTTTTAGCACCTCTTCTGTAGGCGTGGCTTCTTTGTGGGAGTGTCTTGTTTGCCAGGTGACCTGGTGGGAGTGGCTTGGCAATCATGTAACTGGGTAGGCATGGCCAACTTGTAAAATGTGGTGAAACTCATTTAACAATGCTCTTGCTTAGCAACCAAAATGTTCGCTCAGAAACTCTGCCATTTGAAGCACTCAAGTCTTAAAGCTATCAAGTTACAAGACTCTTGCACACCTAACCCTTTAGGGAAAAAAAACCCAGGGGTGTTCAAACTTGACAACTTTAAGACTTGTGGACTTCAACTCCAAGAATTCCTCCTCTCGCTCTTCATCTTGATGATGTGCGGATGGACGGGGGGAGGGAGCTGGAACTGGTTCTAAACTGTAGATTTGTGGAACCTCTTCTATACAAAAGGTTACAACTGGCAGGAACCCACCCCTGGCATGCATGCACTTTCAGCATGCAACAAGGTTAGCCATGACTGGTCTATATAGTGGAAAGCTCTAAAGGTGGAGAAATCTCCTTTCTTCATTAGATCTAGGAGCTTTGGATAAAATGTCAGTGTGCTGGCAGTTCTTTCTTCAAATGCCAAGATCCCCCCCCCCAAAAAAAAAACAACAACAACAACAGAAAGCAATTAAGGGATACAATGCTGGAGAACTGTGTTTGTGGGTGTATGGGGGGGATGTCATTTGGCAAGTAAATGAGGTAGGTTTTCTGAATACGTTTTCTCTCTCCACCTCCCCGCCCCCTTTATCTCCCCATGGTGAAACTTTCAGACTCAGAACAATTGTCAAGACAACCTCTTAATGTTGCTGACAAAGTTAGTACAGTGGGATCAAGGAGCAAAGCCTATTTACTCTTTTGCTATTTCCTGGTGTAAAACAATCCATTCTGCAGCAATAATTAGCTGGTTAGTGAGATGCTCCTGACAGAGTCAAAGCAGGGATATATGTTTATATGCCAGGATTCTGTGCAAATGAAAAAGAGAAAGGTACATGTGATGTTTAGTGTGAAAGGCATTTTTGTTAAAAAAAAAAAACATAGGAGAAGAACATTTCGGGGACTTTTGTGAAAATAAAAGATTGCGAAAAGAGATGATGAAGATCAGGAGTTTCTGCAGGAGGAAGAATGGTCCAAAAACACCAAGATAGCGGACATGGGGGTGTGATTGAATCAGTGGTGGGTTGCAGGCAGTACGCCCCGGTACAGGTGTATTGGAGCTTGCCTAGAGCACCGGCTACCGTTCCAATATACTGCTCCAGAGGGCCCACCCATCCGCCCCCGCTCCTTACCTGTCTTTGAAGTCTTCAGCGCTTCCGCGCACATGCACAGCGCATACAGAACCTGCACAATGCTCTGCTGAGCAGCTGGAACATTGTGGAGGCTTGCGGAGACATCACTGGACAGTACGACGCACGCATGCGGGTGTGCTACGCGCATCCATGTGGATGCCACTGGGCCCATTCCAACCAGTACAGTTGGAATGGGATCCGGAACCTACCACTGGATTGAATCCCCTTTCTTTTCACATGCATGAAGGAATCTGTACCACCGACACCTCTTCACGTACATTTAGAAGGAAATGTTCTGTCCCCAGGTTTGTGCATTATTGTAACAATAAACAGATATACAGTACAAGAATACAGCTTCATGCTCGCAATTAGAGAGAAAGTCAAAGGTCCTTATTTCCCTTAAGAACTAGGTAAGCACATTCAGCCTGCCATTTGATACATGGAGAAGACCACTTCCAGACTAAGCAAGCAGCCTACATGAACTCTTTTTCCAAATCAAGACATTTAAAGGTGAATCAAGCTGAGTTCAAGTGGTCAGTTTCAATTTAACCTAAATCAAAACATCGGATTGCCATCTAAACTTATCAAGCACATAAGCTTTGAGGATATTTAAAGGCTGATTTTCTGAATGTCTACCATGGACCTTCAGTTTTTAAGAACCATTTGGATATAAGGTCATCAAGCAGAGGTTCAAGAAGGGTAACCACATTTGCCAATCAGTACCTTGGATATTTTAGTCAAGTATTTTCCAGATGATTCTTATGTATTTGTTTAGCACTAGGCTAAACCATTGGGTAGTTAACCTGGAATGTAGCTTTATTGAGATTTTGGAAAGACTGCATCTGGTTATTTTGAGTTAAAGCAAAATTAAGCTATCTTTTGTAAACAAAAATCCATGCTTAGCATTTGGAGAGAAAAGTGTAAATGGAGTACATAATATAAGCAGTCACAGCTAATAAGATTTTTTGTTTCTGTTTTCCAGGGTTTTGGGAGGGAGTTCTTTTATTTAATCTATTTTAATCCTATTTTAGGGCTTTTGTTACTGTTTTTATATTTCCTGCCATAGGTCTCTGCTTCAAGCAAAAGTGATGAAAAAATATTTCACACGTGTTGCAACCTGACTACCCAAATAGATATGTGGATTTCTACAGAATAAGATTTGCGACTGATGTTATCAGTAACCTGATGTTATGGCAACTCCAGTAACTATTGAAGTCTATAAGTACCGGAAATCCAGCATGGAAAATCCCCCCTCCCTCTTTTTTTTGTAAGCCATGTGAAATACAATTAAGACGCTCTAGCATCCACAACCCTTTGTGCTGTATGCAAAGCCTATGGCAATTAATCCAAAAGGATTATCTGAGCCTATGTATCAGGATTCCAAATAGCATCCAAAATTAAATCAGAGTCCAAGGAAAAGTATTGCTCAGAGTTCCAATTTATTAAGAGAACCATGTTGGCACATCTGGGAAAACCCGAATTTGAAAGCTTCCCAGTTTTTCTCACCCAGTTGAAAGTTCAAGATCTTGCCCCCCGCACCCACAAGCCCATTCCATAGTCCAATCTTCCACTGCCATGCTGGCAGTTCCACCCATCTAGTTCCAGTCAGGTGCAGAGGTGCAGAGACAAAGGATGACCTTTGCTTTCTAGAAATGAATTTTATTTTGGCTACTTAGCATCTAATTCCATACAATCCCCCCTCCCATTTTCCCACAATAGGAAAGGCATAGTATTTTGAATTTGAATTTATTCAAACTTATAAACCGCACCCTCTCCCCCTGAGGGGACTCGGGGCGGTGCACAGGGAC
>JAPKID020002778.1:2701-12956 GCA_026931265.2 Tropidonophis doriae
AGATGCTAATTTGTAGTTGAGAAGCATGAACACTGAACGTTCCTATGTTCATGCTTCTTATGTTACACATTCCTACTGTAATTCTCTCTCTGCTGCTTTGTATTTTTCCCCCTGCATGACAGCATCAGCAGCTAGATGGCCCCAAGGCTCTAATTATCATCAGCGCTCTGAAAGTTCTTCAGCTCTTTCTTAGCAGGATGGCAAATGCCATCCAACCTAAAGGGCCCATCAACTGGCACCATATAGTCAATCATTTGATGTTCTCCATTCAAGTGGTAAAATAAACTTGAATTGAGAGTTTACCTTGCCTTCTCCTGCACAATACAAATTTATGCCTTCGTCATTGTTTATGAAAGAGATCATCGACTTCCAATATCTTCCTATATTATTGCTACCCGATATTGATGCCTGATTGCTTTACTGGACAGCTGGGATGACTTGTTAGGATTAAATACACTTGGCATACACTCCCCCAGGCATGCCCCACCAAGACCACAATGAGGCAGCCCAGCAGGCTATTGCCATACATTTTTTCCCATCAGTTCCACAATATATTCTTATCTTATTCAATTGAGTTACGCTTAATAGGATTGGCAGCATATATTCATTTGATGTCAACTGATTACACATAGAGCATTGAATAGAAGTTTAATTAGCATAGTGATAAGCACAATTAACTTCTAATGATTTAGAAATTACCTCAGTTATAGACCCATGAATGTATGCTTATACAAAGGGCATAAGAAAATGTCATTGTTTATTGAGCAAATTGTAAGAGTGGCCAATGGTATTTCTTCAATTTATATGAGACTTAATCAGATTTCTGTTCGATGAGGAAGAAAACTTTTGGATTAGCTTTTATTAACTATTTAAAGGGTGTCAGTCAACAGCTTTTATATTATAGGTGAAAACAAATTAATGAATATGATTGGAAGATATAAGCAGTCAAAGAGAGTCTCTAGGTTAATGCATCCACATATCTATGTATTTACCATAATCTTGATTATACAAATATATCTTCAATGAGTTAGAATTAATGTAATTGCATTTTCACTGTATCTAGTATTGATTCAAAATCCATGAGATTAGTTTTTGAAATCCTTTCCTGTTGTTAAATAGATATGTAGCTTGTGTTTTGTTTTCCAAATTATTCATTTTGCAGCAATTTGAAATAGCTTTTAAATAATCTATTAGAGGTTTCAGAATATGATTGTATTCCTATTGGTGAAATGATCATGTTGATTTCATTTGTTGATTTATTTATTTGCTATTCTCCAGCAAACAACTTTGTGAGCAATGATCCTTCAGATAGTGGGTTAATTCAATGTTGTAAAAAACTGATTGCCTTTTTCTGAAGAGGAACTTTCCTGTCTTACAGAACAGTGTTAAATGGGATTGATGAAAACTAGCCAGGTTCTGCTTGCTTAAGTTATTCCCCTGAGGCACCTAAAAATTAAGCAGAGCCTAGACATAGGTCATGATGAATTGTCCATTCATCATTCTTGTTACATTAGAGACCTAGATGGACACCTGGAAAAGACTAGACTATGGGATTCCTGGCAATTCTTTAATCCTCTATCACATGGAAATAAATTTCCAACTTGTCAATACCTGCCAAGATTTCAGTAGGGTCATATTGTAATTCTCAAAATGGACCCAAAGAGAAATTACACTGCCCAAAGAGAAATTACATTTCAAGTTTCTAATTTCACTTCAGACAGGGGCAGAAGTTAAGATAAATGTCCAATGATAAACTTTAAAGTAAGGAAGTTTTTTAAAAGGTAGTTGTAATTTGCACAGTAAAACTCTCATAGAAGATGCTTATCAAAGGCATTTATTCAGTATCCTGTAAAGTTATTTATAGCAATGTGATGGAATGAACATGGGGAAGTCCCCAGCCTTAGAGTTATATTCTTGTTCATCACATATATCTTACTTTGGCTATTCAAGGGAGTTTTAACTAGGCCTAGATTAACTTTTATTTACATTTAAAAGTAGATTAGTTCAAATTTACCAGTAGAAATAACTCCCTAAAAATTATGATGCCAAGGAAAAAGGGAGTCAGAAAACAACTTAAAACTCTAATTCTTATAATTTTCTAAGTTGTTATTATAACTCAACAGCAACAAACCATCATCTTGTGGGCCAAAACACTATACAAATGGCCCATTATCCACATCATCTCACGGCTTGAAGTAATAGCCAGGTGTAGAAGCCTCAGTTAAATAAAACCAGGGTTGGAAGCATGCAAATCTTTGGGTGAATGTGACACTGTATGAGAGAAGACTGGATCACACTAGATAACATTGTCAGAAATTATGGGAGATAAATGGTCCCCAAATAAGCAGAACATATTCCATGAAGGGCTTTACAAATGATAACCAGGATCTTCAGTTATATCCAGAAATTTACTGATGACCTGTATAATTGATACAGCCAATGATGTAAAAATGTATATATGTATACCATAGCATGCCAATAAATGTCTTTGCTGCTGTACTCTGGACCAGCATAATAATCTTCAAAGGCAGCCCTGTATATACTACGAAACAGAATTGTGTAGAAATCACTTAACGTTAATAGGAATTTTGGAAGACAAAACTTAGAGGACTGAAAATAATTATTGAAAGAGTATCTTTAGATGAAGATGAGTATTTAGAAATTCAAGAAATGTACAGAATAAAATTATGAATAGCATGAAGAAAATAATGTACAGTATTGAAAGAAAAGAGATGTGAGATTTTTGACACCTAATCAGCAAAAAAAAAACTTACTCACATCGTGCTTGAAAATCAATAAAAGAAAAATCAGAGAAAGAAGATAAAAATTGGATCTTTCTTTGTCCTTGCTTTTTTTCCTGTTGATTGTGTTTAAATATATACTATAGTGAAATGAAAATTTTAAAAAATGTAAAACTGAAAAAGATGTAGTCCTGTTAAAATAATCCTGTGTCTTAGAAATTGAATAAACCAGGTCAATCTATAATAAAATACCGAAATCCCAAAGAAATGAAAACCCACTTCAAGAAATATCATGGGACCTTAATAAATAGTTTCTTAACATCTAAAAACAATTACAGTATACCTGACTGGGACTTGTCTATTTTCAGTTCAGGCAAGAATATTAGTTAAAAATCTGACATTGCCAGAAGTTTGTGTATATACATTGTGAGCTCCTTTAATTATCAGATTTGTTAAAACGTTTTTGTGGGAGGAAGATTTGAAACAAAATGAAAGGTGTTTGGGGGTTTTTCATTAGTTCTTTCTGCATGTTTTTCTGCAAAATATTGTAGATGAGTTCAGTGAGATGAGGAGCAAGTGTTCAGTAGCAACCACAACTGTGGTCCCTGAAAACCTCTTGGCTGAATCTCTGTAGGTATAAGATTGATTCATGTAGCTGTAATGCTAGCAGTAATTACTCCTTTGAACTGCTTAGAAAAATGTTGCTGTTAAGTCGGGCGGCTACAACTTTTGGATGACAGAGGACAAGCAAGACCTATTGGGCAGTCAACGACTGGTGGGTGGATGCTATTGCAAAGAATAAGGGGCCTATGCCCCTTGTGTTGACAGAACGTATCAACAATTAAAACAATTAAACATTTTCTGAAGATTGCCCATCCTTGCCTGTTATGGGAAGGGAAAGATTGTGTAAGTTTTGTAGCATCATAAACATCCTTCATCAGAAGGGATCTTGGGGAACTCAATGGTTATATCAGTCGGATCTAAGCACAGTACACAAAATTGTCTGCTACAACATCTTGTCTGTCAACAACTTCTTCAGCTTCAACCTCAATAATACATGGGCAAACAGTCGATACAAACTGAAGGCAAACTGCTTCAAATTCGATTGCAGAAAATACAGCTTTAGCAACAGAGTGGTCAATGCCTAGAATGCTCTACCTTACTCTATTGTTACATCCTCTAACCCCCACAGCTTCACCCTTAAACTGTCTAGCATGGACCTCACCCCATTCTTAAGAGGTCCATAAAGGGGACGTACACAAGTGCACCAGTGTACCTATTGTCCCTGTCCTACTGTCCTCATTTATCTGTATTTACATCCTTTGTTCATGTTTACGCTCATACCTATAGTTGTTATCTTGTACATGTTTGACAAACAAATATCAAAATCAATCAATCAAATCAATCAAAATAAAGAGAAGGAGGCTGTTTACTCCATTAATTTCAGTAGAATGCTAAATTCCATACTGAAGGCTAAATGAGAGTTAGCTGAACTAAAATGGAATCCATGTATTTTTTGCGGCTTACTCTTTGTGTACATGTGCGTGTTTAAATATAAACTAAGAAATAGCTGCCACTTCATAACCGTTGCTTCTATGCCAAATATGGTAATCTTGACATTGTAAAGCCCAGGGTTGCCTGTGCCATAATTTTACTACTGAGAGCAGAAATGCCCCTGGCTTCTGGTTGCTCTCCTGGAGTCCTGTCCACCACTCCTGGGCCTTGAAATGCCTTGCAGTTATAGTTAATTGGCTTGAATGTTACTGTATGCCTCTCCTCCTGCAATGCATTGTTCCCTCCCACCATCCATAGACATTTTCCATGGCATCCTAGCGCTGCCAAGGCATAAGAGATGATGTTACAGTTGTAAGAAAAAGCGAGGGCGATAGTCTTTGAAGTGGCTTTTGATGAGATTCTGCTTGATGAGATTGTGCGTGACGCTAACCACAAAGGAAAACTAAACTCTTCATTGAACACAGAGAGAATGAGAGTGATTTTTAAGTCAGAAGAAGCAGAGAGAACAGAAGGGTGTTATTAAAATCTTGAAGTGCTGGGTCCAAGTGCAAACAGAATAAAGGCTTTTGCTCGGTGTTTCAAGTTATTTAGAATTATTCATGGAAAATATCAATTCAACCTCCCCCCCACCTGAGTCCACCCTCTTGAAAGCAGAGGTATCTATCATTTTTAATGTTTTTTATAAAAACAACTTATTTAACTAGTTGAAGAATAGTTTTTTTTAATTTTCCCATTTCAAGATCATTCATTGATATACATTCTTATAAATGCTATTTAACATTTATCTATTCATCATTAATATCTATACACATTCTTACATATATACTGTATAATACAGTTTGGATCACTTTCTTGCCACCTCATGTCTCCATCTTATTTTGCAACAGCCTTACTCCTATCTTCTCAAACTCTCTTCTCTGCCTTCTTATTTCCTCCTCTCATTTCTCCCCTCTTTTTCTCCTCTCTTTCCTCTCTGGAAGAAGCCATGCAATTGTAGGTATGTGTTTAACTGTGGTCCAATATAACTGTATCAGGTTCAGGCCGGCTGGTTCGCTCATGTGCACGTTTTGTGCACATGCGCTTGATGTGTGCTGGGTACGCATGTGCAGTGCAATTAAAATTGTTCTTCTCATGCGCAGAACTGAAGGACAAGATGTCAACACCAACAGCACTGACCGGATAACTGATTTGGGGGCATGGTAGGTCTGGGCTGCTGCCGATTCCAGCGACAAAGGCTGCTAAACCATTACCGATTGGCCGAACCAGTGGGAACAAACCACTGAACTGTGTATATTATATAAGTTACATATAGCTTATATAACTGTGGTTCAACAAAACACACACACATACACACATATACATGCAAACTTACGCGTGTGTGTTTCCTTGCTATCTTGTTATGTGTACTTACCAAGCAGGTTGAGGATGGATTTCCTCAGGATATGCTAAATGAACAGGAAGGTTTCATAAAACCTTCTGAAAATAAAGTAAAGGGTATCTAAATCAAAAACTAAAACTGATTATAAAATAATAAAACTAAGAATGATAGTAATTTATTGAGTACAAGACTTAAAGAAGATTGTCTTTGCATTATTGATTATTGACTATCCAAATGTTTGATTGTTTATGTCATGTTAGTATGTAAAACCATTAAAAGTATGAAGCAAGGATGCCCATATTCCTATATCTGTTTAATATAACAAATACATTTGAAAAAGGATACGATTAAAAATGATGGCAACTAGAATCAAAATTGGAGATCCAAACAACATTTTAAATCAAGCAGATGATACCACTTCATTACTCCAATATAAATAAGATTTAGTAAAGCTCTTTATGGAACTAAAACTGCAAAGGGAAAAATATGTGTTAAAGTTCAATATTAAGAATACAAATGTAACGGCATGCTTCATGGACTGATAGTTGTTAGCAAATAAATGAAGGTGATACATAATTTTGTTTTCTTGGATTCAAGAATAGATAAAGATGGACAGTGTGTTAAAGAAATAATGAGCAGATTAATCATAAGGACAAGGCAGTGACAAATTTAGATACATATATGAAAGATAAGGGTTTTTTAATGACAACAAAGTGCAGAGTAGCTAAAGCAATGGCCTTTCTAGTGATGGTATAAGGCTGTGAAAATTGACAATGAAAAGATGAAAAAAGATAAATGCGTTAGAATTATGAATTTGGAATCATGACTATGAAAGACAAGGAAAAGTATTGAATGAGATGATAAGGAAGATTTGCATATTTGGACATTTAATGCAAGCAGTTAATAGATCATAAAATAATTATTATTGATAAGAATGAACAAGTAGTAGTAGTAGAAGCCAATGGATAAAATAAATGGACAGTTGCAAGCAGATTATTGGAAAGCCTTGGAAGAATTACATGTGATATCTGGAGCAGGTTGAGGTGTCAAGAATATAATGCCAGGAATATAGCACAATTCAATGAAAATTAATTTAATTGTTAAATTGTAGGGCTTGGCCAGCTGAAACATAGTTTGTCTTATTAAAAATATGTGGGAGAAAAATTTCATTTTAAATTGACCCCTGTGTTTGGCAGGAATCATCCCGTGATATGTAAGTAAGGTCTTTTAATTAAAGATTATTTACAAGCTTTTCAGAAAGAGGCTGATTTTATTGAGAAACAACAGAGTGAAAAATATTGAGGGGCATGGTGATAGCAAATAGCAATAGCATATTACATATCACTTCACGTCTCTAAACAGTTTACAAAGTCAGCATATTGTTCCCAACAATCTGGATCCTCATTTCGCAAACCACGAAGGATGAGTCAACCTTAAGTCAGTGAGAATTGAACTGCCAAACTTCAGGCATCCAACAGTCAGCAGCAGTAGCCTGCAGTATTGGATTCTAACCACTGAGTGGTTCTAACACAGTTAGAATTTCCAAGGACAAAGTAACACTGAAGAATAGAAATCAAATGGAAATAATGTTTAAAAGGATTATTTTAGTTAAAAAATATAGCAGTGGAAACATGAATACAGAGCATTCAAACAGTTGAAAATGGCAATGAAAGGAAAGAAACTATTACTGAATAATTCAAGAATTCAGTGGTGAAATTCTATTTAATCCAGAAGGGGAGGCAACAGTGAAGAACTGTTAGCAAATGGGACAGCATAAGCAATGTAGATTTTAGCAATCTAGCATATACTCTATACAAGCCTTTTCTTTGTAATAGCAATAGCACTTATATACCGCTTCACAGTGCTTTTACAGCCCTCTCTAAGCGGTTTACAGAGTTAGCATATTTCCCCCAACAATCTGGGTCCTTATTTTACCCATCTCGGAAAGATGGAAGGCTGAATCAATCTTGAGCCTGGTGAGATTCCATCTGCCAAACTACTGGCAGCAGAAGTAGCCTGTAGTACTGTATCTAACCACTGCGCCATCTTGGCTCAGTACACTCCTTTGATTCCCTAAATAAGGGGTGTCAAACTGATGGCCCATGGGCCAGATACGTCACCCGCAGGCCATACTCAATCCAACTCTGGGAATGGGAAAAATGTTACAAAATGTCACATGATGGTAATGTGACACAGCAAGTTTGACACCCAAACCATATTATCCTGAAACTCTGGTTCAGACAAACTCAGAGAATGTGTATTGGTGTACCACTTCTTTATCTGGATTCATCTGACAAGAAAAAACAAACTGGCTCTTTCAGATAGTGAAATCCAGATTAAAGGAGTTGCTTACAGAACCAAGAAATCTATGCTTCTGACATCTAATGAAGCCATATCATGGAGGAGCTAAGTATAGAATTATTTGGGTTGTAACAACAAATGGAGATAGGCCTCTTCCCACTTCATGGTGATACTGGCCTTGCTGTAGTGGATGGGTCAGCTTCAACTATATTAAAAAGATTCTTATTGAGATGCACAATGCAAGGCAAGGAGAATTGGCCCCTAACTGTGTAGTTCCTCCTTGAGGGCTTAAGCTATGGACAGAGGAATTCAGACTATGGGGTCTAGTCCAAACAGTCAGTGTCAAATTTATAACAGGCTTCCTTGGCTGACTTAAATTTGTCTTTAAAATATCTCCTTGCTTTTATATTCAAGGGGATCAGGACTAATGAGATTTGTAATCCAATTAACATGATGCCTATGTGTTAGCTCTATCGCTGCACAAAGGAAGTTTTATCCCTATAGGCAGTGCTGACATTAAATCTTAGCAAAAGGTTATATTTGAAAGTTGGGGCAGGAGTGAAAATTAGAATTATCTCGTAATTTGTGCTGTGAAGTAACCCCATGCCTTCTCCAGTACTACCATTTTAGGAAGTTTTTTCTTCATAAACCTAATCTGATGCAATATGGGGTTATCAGAAGTGATTTTTTTAGGACCAGCTAAAAAGGGCATGTGGGAGTCTGATAAAATTAATTGCACAGAAAACAGCTTTATCCTGAATTGGTCTTAAACTGGAAATGCAATCACTATGAAAATTTAACTAGATCTAGTGTTGCCTTCCTCCAGAAAGAGAATCAAAATCTTTTTAAACTAGACTTCTAATTTGTTAAGAGTTATACTGCTCCTTGGAAAATTTTTATTGATGCTAATGTTATGCTTTCAATTTTTTTTGAAAGGAAATATTTAAAAACTTTCAATTTAAAAAAATGCAGGTTTTATACTGTATGACTCCTGTGCAGGGAATAATGGTGAACAGTTTAAACTGAAACACACAATCAGTAAATGGATAGGACTGTTTTCAGTTCATCCTTTAAAGTAAGAGTGAACAATTGGTGGCACATTAACTACTTGGCATGTTTTGCAGTTGGCATGTTTTTCAGTTCCTAGAGCCCTCAAGACTGATTACTGAAATCAGTTCAGCAATTACTAGTTTGTTCCGTTATCCTTTTCCAAATTAAATAAATAAAATCAGAAATAGTCCTGAAAAGTCATATATCCCATTTTCATCACCATCCAAGCATCTCACTTATACACACACACACAATACACATATACAAAATTATCATGACAAAACAGAAGAAAATAGCATGATGAAGATTTACAGCATCATTAATAACTAATAATTGCCTCTTTATTATGGCAAATAGAATATTAGCAGTATTGTAATTAAAAATTACAAAATAAAATACTGTTTTGAAGTTATTTTGATTACTTCAGCTTTTTACGTTGGATCAGAAAATGCCTTGAGGCTTAAGAAATATAACCTGCAAAAACTGCTGTTCATTTGGAACATTTTCTCATGGCAAGCTAAGTCTCCTATGCTGTTCCTGGCTTATTTTTAAGCTAATGTCAGAAATTCTACTCAGGATTTCTATCTATTGACAACAATATTGGTCTGGCAGTCAGTCCAAAGTAGGACAAATGTAGGATGTGATTGGTCATTTCCCTGCTATGGGTCTCTCCATCTCTGCAATGAAGAGAAGCATTACTGAACAGCCATGCTTTCATCTGCCTTTCCTTTCAGGAATTGGTCCTGCTTCACTAGTCCTTTTTTATTGCTTACCTGCATTTCTCTGCTATACAAACCTTTGTTTCACTCTTTTTTATTTCTTGTAGTTTTCTTTCAAACTTCCTACAAATGCTGCACTAATGCAGTGAGGCTGTGGACTGATCCAGTGTTGCTTTAATAAATACATTTGCTGAAGTCTTCTCATTTTTCTATCCTTTGACTACTAGCAGGTCTTTCTTTATGAATTCGAAGTTATGTTCTTGTCTTGCTTTTTCGTTATAGGGCACAAAACAAGGAAAAATGCTGTCCAAATAGGACAGAGAAGGGAGAGCAAGTTTCAAAAAATATGTGGAGAAATTGAAGGGTGCTTACTGGAAATAATGAGAATTGAGTGCGGTGGCAGTTTTTACTGCTTTGGCTGGGAAATTACTAACCAACCATAAAGTCATCCTTGGATCAACTGCTAGGTTTTTAAAAATACTTTTTAATGAGAGAGAGGATGGGGAGACAGGACAGGACAGGACAGGACAGGACAGGACAGAGAGGGAGAG
>JAPKID020002779.1:0-12955 GCA_026931265.2 Tropidonophis doriae
ATTCTGGGAGTTGAAGTCCACAAGTCTTAAAGCTGTCAAGTTTGAACACCCCTGGGGTTTTTTTTTCCTAAAGGGTTCGGGGTGCAAGGGTCTTGCAACTTGACAGTTTTAAGACTTGCGTGCTTCAAATGCCAGAGTTTCTGAGCCAACATTTTGGTTGGTAAGCAAGAGTGTTGCTAAGTGAGTTTCACCACATTTTACAACTTGCCCATGCCCACCCAGTCACATGACTGCCAAGCCACTCCCTTTTGGTTATATGGCTGGCAAGCCACTCCCAACCGGTCACATGGCTGGCAAGCCAGTCCAACCCAGTCACATGGCCAGCAAACCACTCCCACAAAGCTGGCCACACTTATAGAAGTGTTTCTGAAAAAAATTGAAACCCACCATTGCTGGGCAGATAGAAACTTATAAGAACCATTTCCCAACCTTAGTTATAGTTAGGCTAAGTCATGTGGAAATTCTTTCAAAACCTTCCTCCCCTTGCCGGTCACCCCGAAACAAAAAGGGGGATTTACAAACAGTTAGAACATTGAAAACCAGAAATAACAGAATAACAGAGTTGGAAGGAACCTTGGAGGGGTTCTAATCCATTGCGCAGTTCAAGCAGGAGACTCAATACCATTTTAGGCAAATGGCTATCCGGTCTCTTCTTAAAAACCTATGGAGTTAGAGAACCCACGACTTTTAAAGGCAATTTTTTTCCCACCAGTTGATTGTTCTTACTGTTAGGAAATTTCTTCTTAGTTCTAGGTAGCTTCTCTCTTTGTCCTGTTTCTGTCCATTGCTTCTTGTCCTGCCTTCATGTGTTTTGGAAAATAGGTTGACCCCTGTTCTTTCTGGCAGCAGCCCCTGAAGTATTGGAACACTGCTACCATGTCACCTTTAGTTCTTCTTTTTACTAGACATACCCAATTCCTGCAACTGTTCTTCATGTGTTTTAGCCTCCATCCCTCTAATTAATACAATTGAGCAAGTCCAGAGGTGTTTCACGAGAAGAGTCCTCCACTTCTCTTCTGACAATAGAATCCCTTATGCCACCAGGCTTGAAATTTTGGGCTTGGACAACCTAGAACTACACTGATTAAGGTCTGACCTATGCGCAGCACACAAAATTGTCAGCTACAATGTCCTACCTGTCAACAACTACTTCCGCTTTAACTGCAATAATGCATGGGAAAACAATAGATAGAAACTCAAAGTAAACTCGATTGCAGAAAATACGACTTTAGCAACAGAGTGGTCAATGCCTGGAATGCTCTACCTGGCTCAGTTGTTACATCCTCAAACCATCACAGCTTCAACCTTAGACTGTCTACCGTGGACCTCACCCCATTCCTAAGAGGTCTGTAAAAGGGGTGTGCATAAGTGCACCAGCATGCTTACCGTCCCTGTCCTACTGTCCCCATTTATTTGTACTCATTTCCTGTGTTCGTGTCCATGTTTGTACTTACACCTGTTATCTCATACATGCTTGACAAACTAAATAAATCATAAATAAAATAATAATTATCTTTGTCCCTCTTCTCTGCACTCTTTCCAGAGTCTTAACATCTTTTTTACGTTGCAATGATCAAAATTGGATGCAGTATTCCAAGGTTTTTTTTAATTAGTGCAGTATTCCAAATCAATTGGGTATAGTGGTTCAGGTATTAGGCTGCAAGATGGGAGACCATGAGTTCTAGTCCCACCTTAGGTAGAAAGCCAACTAGCTGACCTTGAGTCAGTTCTTCTCTCTCAGCCCTAGGAAAGAGACAATGGCAAGCTACTTCTAAAAAAATCTTGTGTTAGAAATTGCAAAGATTTGTCACCAGAAGTCCACAGTGACTTGAAAGCACATATAAATGCACACCTGGACACCTGCACATATACAAACACCCACTCACCCACCCCTTTGATTACCACACTTCAACCACTGTCTTAGTTACATACACTCCTTGGGGACTGCTACATGCATGTAAACATCAGGAATCAACCTTGAGTTAAAAACATTCGATACACATATATATGCACTGAAAAGAGGCAGATAACACAACCTGCCCTCAATGAAACTTTAGTTGCTGTTGCAAAGGTTCTGATGGGCTGGCTGCTAAAGCAAGGTCATGGCACACACTTGAAAGTAAATCAGGAAGAGTGTAATGGGGGTGGGGGTGGATCTGTCTCTCTGTCTGGCAAGAACAAAGAATGCTTATCAACAGGAAATATGCATGTGTAAAGCTTGTAGCAATTATGGGCAGTTGGAAAGTTGATAAAAGCAATAAGAATTAGACAACTTGCAGACCTCAGCTAAAAGTTAGGAACAGGGATGGCCGGCAACAAATGAAATGTCTATTAGATAACTCCTGGGGCCTTCATTAGCCAAGGCTTAGGAATGGAACAGCTAGAGACCAATGGAACAAATTGTAGAATTAGTGCTAAAATGTTTATTAGAGGATATTTCTTATTGTTTCACTTTGTCCCGCCTTCTCCTTTAATGAAAATATATAACGCTTTCTGAATCCTTTGTTCTGGCTTCTTGGCCTTTTGACCAGGAACCCTTTTCCTTGGAGTCCTCCAATAAAAAGCAATCAGAAAACCTGCACCTCGTGTCTGGCGTTCATCATTGGCTTTGGCACCAGGCTCAGACCCGAATTGGGGACAACATACGTGTCTAGTATTACTAGATCAGGGGTCTCCAAACCTGGGGACTTTAAGGCTTGTGGATTTCAACTCCCAGACTGAGAAGGGCAGCTGTAGAAATTGAGTATGTACATAAGTAAGGCCTAAAACCTGAGAAGGTTTCCTTGCACTCAAACCTCCAGGAGTTGTCAAATTGCATTTTGTGGTACTAAGGATGCTACAGCAGATTATAAAATTATCGTGCCTCACCTGAAAAACAAAGCATAAAAACCCAGCATGGATTTGTTAAGAACCTGGAGATTAATATCCATTTTTGATCAGTTACTTCCTTAATAAATTGAAAAAAATGCTAGAAACCTAATAAATATATCCTGATTTAAGCAAGAGATTTGTCGGAATATTCAAATATTTCTCAGCCAGTTTGTTAAATGTAGGCTGGATGGCACAATCTATTGGGGAGACAGAGAGGGTTTAAAATATGAAAGGGGAGGTTGGACTGGAGGACCTCTGGGGTCTCTTGAAGCTCTGTTATTCTATCAAAGACAGTTAAAAGCGAAGTGTTGGTGGTGTTCTTTAAAAGAAATAATATTGTAGGCCAAATGCAATTCCACTGGGAAAGAAGTCTACTAAATATTATCATTACCAGTCATAAGCATAACCCTGTCTTTAATGCACAAGTAGTCCTCGATTTACAACAGTTTGTTTAGTGACTCTTCAAAGTTAAAACGACACTGTAAAGTGACTTATGACCATTGTTCACACTTATGACCCTTGCAGCATCCCTGTGGTGATGTGATAAAAATTGGGACGGTTGGCAATTGGTTCATATTTATGATGAGCAGTCCTGGGGTCATGTGAACAGCTTTTGTAATCTTCTGTCAAACAAAAATCAGTGGAGAAGCCAGATAATCTCCCTTACATAATGCTGCTCAATCAGAGCTGGGTTGCTCCCGGTTCGGCCCAGATTGGGCGTGGCGATGGTGGCAGATTGGTAGTGGTGATGGTGGGAGGCTCCGCCCACATGCCCGCTCATACACAGAAGCATTATGCGTGAGTGAACCGGTAGTAAAAATATTGGAAACCCACCACTGTGCTCAATGGATCCCCATTTATGGTGTATAGTTTCATCTATAGACTTGTTAACAAAGAGAATATATTTACGATATAAGCTGAGCCAATCCCCAGGATCAAAGATTTATTTTTCCAGGTTTCTGGGTTTGTGCTGGAACCCATCCTCAGAGAACTTCTTTCTCTTCAGAATATGTGCACTGGTTATATGTGTGCATTATATTTATATAGTGTCAGGTTGTAGCTTTTAATTGTTAATTAGGATGCTGATGGCTGGCCATTAAGTCATTAATTATTATTTCCTTATTTCTGCGCATGGCTCCTAAGTACCTGGTAGACTGGTGGTAAATCAATATTAACTGACAATGGGCTTGTTTCCCAGGTTTCAATCATTTCTGTTCAAGAAATGTACACAGCATTCATTGACTCAGATTGGATCCTGCAGCATTATCCTGGGACATGTATATTTGCCTTCATTTGGCGAGCGTATATTTACCTGTCACCTTCTGTAACGTAGACAGCTTTATATTTTCCACTTAGGTCAGGATGAGCTAAATCATACTGTGTATTCAGTGTGAAACGGTTGCCTTCATATTTGTAGGTGGATACACCTAGAAAGGAAAAGTTTTATATGGGTGAAATCACATTTCACAAATTTAGGGTGATACATAGACTGACTTTTGCACAGTGTCCTTGAGATATATGTGGGGTGTTTTGTTTTGTTTTTAGCTTAATGACTTTCTTCAATTAATAGAATATTTTTAATTGTTAATTCTTTAGTTCTAAAGTAACAACATGCATACAGCAAAACTGGTGTCATGAATACAGGTTTAATCATTACCTCCCTAGTCTAATCTCTTTTCACCCATAAAATCCAGATGGATTCCAAACTCCCTGCTAAAATATTTATGACTGGAAAAGACATGGGAACAAGGTCAGCCAATGAATAGGCATAGGAACTAAGTCAGCCAATGGGTATTTAAACAGACCTGAGTCTGTGCAGAGAATTAAGCTTGGAGTCTGGGCATGGCTTAGCTGAGAATTAAAACCAAAGCAGTCTGCTACTCTGAGAAGTAAAAAAATCAGTCTGTCTGGGCTTGTCTGCTGAAATGAAACTAGCTACTTGTGTTTGCCTGTAACTCTCCTGCTTTGTGTTTACTTGAAAGAACCACCTGTTGGTATATAAAGAAGTTAATCTGAATCAGTTATCTGTGTGTGCTTTCTGGCTTTGAATTTATGCAACAAACTCTGACACTCCCTCCCCCCCAAACCCCCCATCACTCTGCCTCATCTTACCTACGTTACATTTTAAAGTAGCAGAAGTTCCTTCAATTCACCTATCTTAAATTCCAATCAATTATATCTTAATTCAAAGTTAAATTAATCTTATAATATAACATGGATATACTTACCATCTAAGTCATATTCCAGAAACTGCAGCAGTGAATTTGCGGTAAAGTCAATGGAATGTTCGAAGGCTTCCTTGGTGTTCTTCAGATCTGTGTTCCAGGTAGCAGTGTACAATGGGGAAGCGACCTTGACAGAGCTAGATAAAGCTCCAAATTTGGGGAAGTAAATTCCAGCAGGTAAAGTAAATGTGAAAGCTGGTATTTCAATCTGCTGTTGAGGGATTGTAATTGTAGGCAAATCAAAATCAGCTATCTTGTTGGTTGCAGCATTCAGATCCAGATTTAGGTTGCCAAGAGAAAGTGTCTTCGGAAGAGTAAATTGCGGTATTGTTACATGGTACTTGGGAACGGTCATCTCAAAGTATGGAATTTTATTTTGTTCCATATTATTGTATTTGGTTATTACATTAACTTGGGGAAACTGTACTTTTGGTAGCAGAGGAAGGTTGATATCAAATGATGGACTTTCCAACTTTTCAGGGACTTTGAACTCACGTTGGACAATGGTGTAAGATGGATTGTCAAGACCATTTGCTTGAATTTCAGGAATCATGACTGTAAAGCCATCTGCCAGTCGATTGACATTTATAGGGAAAAAGTACCCATCTTCATTTTTTGTGTATACTATTTTTGTAGATGCATTTAGGTATTGCTTCTCTTCAGGTCTAGTGGTCAGATCTAATTTTAAGATGTCCCATAAACTCCTTTCATAAATTGGCACTATAAACTTTCTGAGGAAATGGATGTGTCCTCCCAAAGATGCTGACAAGTCAACTCGAGCTTCTACATTATCATTTGCTAACTCCCAGCCATGTCTAAGGAAAAAATTAAGGATTTGGCCTTCACTTTTCCAGCTAATTTTTTGATTTGCATTATTAACAGTCAATGAAAATGCTTGATTAACAGAAGTCTCATCAAGGAGATTATTTGGTTGGGCAACTTGTATCTGAAGACCTGTTGTCATAATACCAGCAGCTAGTTCCAGAGTTACTTTGCAGATCTGATTTCCTCTAGTTTGAAGTAATGGCAAATAATTTAGATAGTTTTCTCCACTATGGTCCCATAAAGCATAAATACGTTCGGTAGATGCTTCGATGGCAACATTTTCTTTTGCATCAAAATTCCAGAAGTCCGCAGAATTTGAACTGGTCTCAAACTTCATACCTGATCGAATACCTTTAGAATTCAAATAAGTATTTGCTTCATGAACCAACTTCCCAGAAAATGATTTTCCTTCATAAAAGTTGCCACTGATAAAGCTATTGGTTGTTGTATCAGCTGATATATAAGATATAATACTTTCTAGTTTAGCTTGGTGGACAGATGCTCCTTTAGCATTGACATAATTGTTATTAATATCATAATTTACATTTATTTTTGAAGATATTATCGGTATTGCTTTGGCATTTCCTTTAAGTTCCTGTCCATAATTTACTTTCAAGCCTGGTACATTAATCTTGGCTGTGGTTACCACTAAAGCTTCTACGTTTTTCTTTGTGAAACTGATAGTGCTGTCATGATTTCCTTCTATGAATTTGTTTCTCAGGGATAATGCAGCTGCTAGTTTTAGACCTCTCTTCCTTGTGATGCTTGTGGTTCCAGCCAACTGATATTGTAGGGCATCAATCACAGAAGTGGAAGAGGAACTCAACCGGGCAATAATATCAGTTTGGTTAAAAAAGCCAGCATTTGTATTCAGGGTAATCATGCTAGATTTAAATGAGAAATCATAGGTAATATTTCCAAAGGCTGGGATAGAGATCTGGTTTGGCAGGGGGCTTACTTGATAGTTGGGAAGCTTCAGTGTTCTCAGGCCTTGGGGAATATGAAGAACTGGCAGCTCCAGCGATGGAAGGACAACAGTATATGATGGCATTGAAAATCCAACAAATGGAACAGTGAAACCTGGGGTCCTCATTTCTTTTGGAAGCACATAACCAAAGGTTGGGAGTTCTGCTGTAAAAGGAGCGACTTCAATATTAAGCACAGGAATGGTGTAGCTCGGAATCTTGAAGATTTGCGGGCTTTGGTTTACTGAAGTATCTACTTTGTATTTGTCAAATTTGATCTTGGCTTGGTTGTAGGACTCCGACAGAAATGCTAAAGTATGGTCTCTATTTCTTTCAAAATGTTTGTTGAAGTTCACTATGTAATAATTGAGTGTTTTGTGAATTCCATCTAAAGGAATTGGAAATGAGTGTACATCTTTGTTCTTCTTGTACTGAAGTTTTACATTTAAATCAAATGATTGTTTTGGAGTTTTCAGTAGCCTTTTCAGTCCCGTTTCTTCCCACAGAGAGTATTTTTGCACTGGGGGTATCCTGACACCAATGTAGGGAACAGATTGTTCAGGAAATGAAATAGGAATATTTAGGAATTCCAAGTTAGCATCACCATTCATGGATACAACAGCTTCAGTACTATCTTCATTATTACCAGCAGACAAGTTATGAGTGTATCTATATTGGTTAAATCTTCCCTCAGCTACCCAGCTAACTTGCTGAGTGGAAGGACTGAGCACCAAGCCGTAGGTATTTACAGACTCAATTTTTCCAACTACTTTGAATGGGAAGATAACTTTTACATTTATATTGTTATTAGCTGATGCTTTAATTTCAAATGGTTGTATTGAAAAGGATGCACCATTATTTATTGTCCCAGAGATGCGTCCTGTCACCTTAGCATTGTGTGTAGCAGACAGTTCCATTTTCAGCTGTACGAGGTTCCCCATGCCTTGTACATTTAAAATACTCTGTCCAAGTTGTGGAGACTCAATTGTAGACTCCACCTGGAGCCTTGAAGAACTTGGCAAGTTGTATTCATACACCGCTCTTTGGTTGACTCTTAGGTACTTGGCACTTATCCTGTTTTCTGCTACAAATGCAGCTATGGATCTCTCTATGGTGAAACTGACTTTTGATTCGTGGGTTCCTTCATCAGAGTAGTCATGAGCAGACCATTTCCAGTTCCCTTTACCAGTGGAAGTAACTGAGATGTGTCCAGCTTCCAACGCTGTTTTTATGTCATTGCTTAATTCAGCTTGGCTAGTGAACTGAGCCTTTGGAATGTTGAGCCTATGTGTATAAAGGGTTTTGCTGTCCATGGTAATAATCTGGTCCAGGTTGACTGTTAATTTGTTATGCAGTTCTATAGCATTACGTGTCGTCTGGAAACTGGCTGTTGTTTCAGCATTTCCTTGCACAGATGCTGTCAAAAATACAACTTCACTTCCGTGATCAGCTTTAAGGTACAAGTTGGTGAACTTCAGGTTTTCTTTTAGGATTAACTTTTTCATCTCAGGTGCCAAAAGGTGAGTATTTGCAGTTATGGTGAATGCAAGGAAGTCGATTTTGGATACCGCTATAGCCGAAAGAGAGGCTACAAATTCTGGGCTGTGGGCATGTGCGGTCACATTCTGAAAACCAGCATTAGTAGTCAGCGTGAAGAAGGGAGAAGCAATTCTGCAACTACCAGACAGCTTTCCAAATGTAGGGACAGTTACAGTATATGGGATACGTGGTAACTGGAATTCCGGAATCGTTATATCTGGAAATTGAAATTCATTCAAGTTCAGCTTTGGAATCAATAATTCGGGTACTTGTAATTGGGGCAAATTCATTTCGGGTAAAGAAAAGTCTGAAAAATAAAGATCCTTGATTTTCATTTCTTGAAAGTATGCATCAGATACTGGCAGCTGAAAGTCACTTGTCATTAATTGATCTATTATCCTAACAATCTTCACTTTTATTTCATTAAAATCAATTGTATAGGAGGGAACTTTAATAATGTTTAGAATGACAAATGCAGGAGTAGTAAATCTATCTGGGATTCTGATTTCATTTAATCTCTTGAAATTTATCTCATAAGAAGGCACATGAAGGTCTGTTAGTGGAATAATAAAATCTGGGGTTTGAAATGTTGCATCCTTTAAGGCTCGGAGACTAACTTCAAAAGCTGGCATGTTGATTATGCCTAACCTGATTGCAGGAACAATAAACCCAGTTTCAACAATTTGGTTCAGACGGTCAGTCATATGTTTTACATTGTATTTTTCTGCTAAATCACTAATCTTCTTTGAAGTAATGTCCCATTTGTCAACTAGATAGGAGACGACGGTCCTGTATAGCTGGCTTGCTTTCTGAAGGAGTCTTTGGCATTCTGTTGGAATGTCCATTTGGTAAATTCTTTTGCGTGCATCTTCCAGGAAATCCAAGAGCTTACTTTTCAGTTCCTCTATTGCTGTAGAGCTTAGTAGATCTTTGAACCAGTTAACTGTTGCAGCAAGTCTACTATCTTTCCATTTCTCAATATTTTGGGAAACCACAGCATGGACATCTTTGATGTATTGTTTTGCAGCTTCCAATTTTTGTGGCAGCTCTAAAGCTTTAATTTCATCATTGATTTTTTGAGTTGCTTGCCGAATTTTATTGTTTGTTTCATCTATAAATTTGTTGTAATCAAAGGACTTCAGCTTCTTTATTGCAGAATCAAGGAAGTCATTGATACCATCCACTAGCTTTTTATAATCAAATGTTTGGAGCTTCTTAATTGCATCATCGATAAACTTCAAAATTTGATTGAAGAATGGTTTTATGTCAATTTTTTTCAATGTGATGGCTAACTGCTGAACTGTTTCTGAGATTTTCTGTTGTTTATATAATTGTACCACCTTATCCATTAGAACTTTGGCCTGCTCGTCAATATTATACTTTGCAATAAGTTTATGCATGTGGACTGTGAATGCATTGATCTTCTCAGATATCGTATAATCTTCCATAAGGTTTAGAAGGATGTCTTTGATTTGTCTAAGGAGCTGGTCTATTTTTTCAAATGGAAATTGTATTTTTAACTTTCCTATAAGCATTTCAACATCAATTGTCTTTATTTGCTGCTTCAAAGTTTCTGCAATACGTTGGGCATCAAAATTCTGAATCTGACTCTTCAGTTGATCAAGTTTTTCTTGTATCTGAGCTCTGATTTTGTATGTGTCATCGACATTTTGAGCCCAAGCAGCAGCATTGCTTCCTATCTGGCTAGGATCATACTGAGAAATAAAAGACTGGAGTTGCTGAATTGAGTTGATCATTGTCACACTGATTTCATATTGCTTATCTAGAACTTTTATTTTTTTAACAATTGTCTCGATAAGTTGCATGATAGCTGGTCTTAAGTCATAATTTTCCTTCATATACTTTTCAGTTTCAGTCAGAAATACTTGCAGCTTAGTCAAAACATTTAGCAGATTAGCTCTTGCATTTTCCAATGTGTTTTGAAGGTCTTCAATTGTTATGCTATAATCTTTTGTGAAGGCATCCAGATTCTCTTTCAGTTTATTCACTTTACTTTCCAAATCGAAAGAGTTCACATAGTCATTCACTTGCTGGGGAAACTTATCTAATGCTGTTTTGTATTTTCTCATAAACTGGTCTATATTTATGCTCTTTAGAGTCTTCTGAATGGACTTCATTGCAGTTAAGATGGAACGTCTGAATTGCTCATAATATGCCGGAAGTCTCTCCAAGAATGGTAGATTGATGACATGCACCTCTGCATTTTTATCATATTTGACAGAAAGAGAGAGGCCAAATTCTTGAGGCTCAGCTATATTTTCTCTTAAACCCAGCGTATCAATTAGATTAAGTCTTTCATCATTTGTGAATGGTATCTTCATAGGAAAGTCTAGTACAGAAAGATCAGCTAAAGTTTGTCCAGTCAACTCCACACCAATATTTTCAGCATTGTTAAACACGTTAATGTCTTGGGTATATACATGGCTATTCAGCTGACTCTTTGTTTTCCAAGCAGTGCTTTGTTCAGATGGAGTTAAAACAACAGTGACTTTGCTATCTAATCCAGTATTATATCTTTCCCTAGAATTGGTGATGTGGTTGGTTGATCCCTGGTAATCATGGGAAAAGACAAACGCAAGAGGCTCTGCTTTTAGCAGGAATTTGCTGTACAACCGACCAGACTGTTCTCCCAAAAGTGCCAAGCGTCCATCTCCATTGGTATGCATATCCAAAGTGACTGTAAAGGGGGCAGCCACAGACCGTATTTCATTAGAAAAAGTTAAGGATTTGGAATCACAGTTTGTGTTGACATTGATTGTAGAGGAGAGTCCTGCGACGTTCAAGTTAACTTTATGGGTAAGGGCTGCGCCTTGGATGCTTGCAGCTGTGTCCGTCTTCATATGTGCAGTCAGATCTCCATAAGTAAAGATATAGGTATGCTTTATCTCATTGCCTCTATAAGCCCCTTTAATATTACCGTCCAGATTTACCTTGAAGAGCTCCAGCTGCAAGCGGGCTTTGTTGTTTACATTGGCACTGCTGTATTTCAAATCATTGTTCAAGCTGGCTGTGAGGGAAGAGGGCTGTAGCTGCAGGTCCACGTGATGTTTGTGGGATATGTCTGGGTTGATAGTGTGGTCCAAATTGGAAACGTAAGTCAAGGACAACCCTGCGGTGTTCAGCTCATGGGTGTGCTCAAACTTCGTTTCTTTGTAGGATCCTGTCAAACTGTTTGAAAATCGGAGTTCTCCATTATTTACTCGGAAGTTCAGAATATTTTTGCTGTCCACATCCAAAATGCTCCCTTGATACGTGCTCAACAGTGCTATTTCTGTGAGGGCTAGTTTCCCATCCAAGCTGAATCTTGCATTGTGTATCCCTGATCGTCCATTGCTGTCAATCTTCACAGAAGCACCAGAAGTGCCAATTCGTGCATTCATTTCATTCTGGAAGACCAGCAAGAAAAGCTGCAATTTTGTTGTTGCGCTGCTCACCAATCCATCCTGCTTAATACTTAGAGCAGACTTATGTTCGGCTTTGTTCCTTTTGTTTTCCAATGAAAAGTCACTGATGAGTTCAAGGCCTTGGTTATTAACAGAGCCTGATACCAGGGCATAATAAACATTTTCAAAGTAAGTGGCCTTTAATTCGGAATGAAGGATAGCCTGTTGCTTGTCTAAAGTTAATTCAAACTTGTCGATTGTTTCAAAGTTTGGGTAGGCTCCCTTTGCCTCTGATGACAGTTTCAGCTGGCTGTTTTGATACTTTAAGGAAGCCTCATTAGTCAGAAGGAAATTCTGTATGTTTGTGCTAGAGGAGAGTCTCCACTCATCCGCAGTAATCTTTTGCCTCATCTGGTTAGTAGCCACGAACAAGGAAGAATCGAACGTCAGGGATGAATCCCATACCACATTGAGGTTATTCTTATTGGAGGTGATAGATTGTAAGTATTTGGTTTTGGCAAAAATTGTAGCAACCTTCCATTGCCCTTCTAGATTGGTAAGAACAACATGTGACTGTTCATTCTCAGTGGAATCCTGATGGACAGACAAGGAAAACATAACTCCAACGGGGCTGGAAGTCTCCAATGTCATGGTATTTTTGATGGTGGGCTTGAGTCCATATTGGTTGACTTTGCTTAATTTAAAATTGGAATTGAGGAGGCTGTGATGGAGTGAGCTTTCATAATCATAGGTAAGTCCGTTTCCATCATAACTTGCTTCTCCCTCACCTGAAATAAAATGGAGGGGGGAAAACCAACATTAGTAACTTTAAGATGCTAAGTAACTTGAGCTATTATGGTTAAATGTTTGCTCTCCTCATTCCTCATTCATGAATTCTGTAATCCAGATGTTTAAAAGGCTTGTATACTTAAAAGTAAGCCGTGCTGTATTTAATGGGACCTTGCTCTGAGTACATCATACATCCCTACGACCGATTCGCTCGCACAGAGAGGGTCTTCTCCGGGTGCCGTCCGCTAAGCAATGCCAGTGGGCGACGCCCAGGGGAAGGGCCTTCTCTGTGATGGGCCCGACCCTCTGGAACGACCTCCCCCTCGATATTAGAACG
>JAPKID020002780.1:0-12952 GCA_026931265.2 Tropidonophis doriae
TCTCTCTCTCTCTCTCTCTCTCTCTCTCTCTCTCTCTCTCACACACACACACACACACACACACACACACACACACTTTCTTCTACACAATCTGACTCTGCATTATGATATGCAATATAATCTAAGGCCAACTTACATTTTAAGAAAAATATTACATATTTATTTACCAAAAGAAAAACATACTATAGTTATAAGGAAGGAAGGAATAACTTATTTTTATCCTATTGCGTTTTCCCAGAAAAGCTGTTCAACTAGATTCAATATCTGATGCCAGAATTGCAGTGCTAAAGAAAGTATTAGATATCTATGCAACAAATAACCAAAGGATTTCAGAAATTAAGAACTACACTTTAACCTTAAGCCTGCTTTGTGTTATGAAATACTTTCAAATAAAGTGTGGTTTCCTCCTGCTCATATAGTTGATATCTTCAGGTTTTTGTTTTTGTTTTGTACAGGGTGTGTCTGTATTTAGATTATTTAAGCACCAGGGCACAATATTGTCTGCTTTTACTTTTTCATATATATCATCATTTTCTCATGCTTGAATAAATCCACCTGCAGTTTAATTCTATGTATTTAGTATTTCTAATGGCTTCTCTTTTGAACATGTGGCTGACATACTTTGCTAGAAATTTATTTTGCTAAGCACAATTATTTTCCTGGGCTCTTCTATTGAAATAAACAATTATCCCCATACCTTCTTCTTGTTAGCAGGACAGATGTAGAAATTTTCAATGACTGTAACAATTCCAGGCTGTAAGTTTAATTTAGTATATAATGTTCCAAAATCTGACGACCTGGGAGACAAGAAAAAACAAAAATGTGGCATTCTGATCATCTGCATGTATTTCCAACTTTAAAAGATAACTGAGAAGTATTCAGGCCACAAATTATATATTTGGCAATGGAAATAAATATCAAAATTCATGCAAGCAGGAAACCAAAATGACTGTAATATTATTTTTATTAAATATCACCTCTGGAAAAAAAAATTAATTTATCAGAAAAAAGGCAAGTTCTATAACAAAGAATAAAATTTATCACGCACAAGTTTAACAAAGAAAATCCTAGAAAGATCTAGCTACCACACAAAACATTTTAATTTAAGTATTATATTCAAAATGAACAGAGGGACTTTTAATTTAAAACAGGTGTAGTTAACCTTTTTATACCTACCATCCACTTTTGTATCTCTGTTAGTAGTAAAATTTTCTAACCCCCCCACCGGTTCCACAGTAATGATGATTTATAAAGTAGAGAAGTCAATTAAATTAAAAAAAGGAAAGTGTTTCCGTGTGGGACAAAACCCCTACCACCCACGATGAAAACTGGAACACCCACTAGTGGGCAGTAGGGACCAGGTTCACCACCACTGATTTAAAACATTCAAACAGAAAACATAACTTTACAAATAGTAAAACACATAAAACATTTTTCTTTGAAGACATTTTGCTTCACATCCATTGTTTAGCTTTCAAAGAAAAGCCAAAAAGTCCAGTTGCGTCTTGAAAAAGTATTTTTGGGATAACCATGACCTGGATGACTGAGAATCTCCATAGACACATAGTAAAATAAAAAATAAATAAATAAAACTGTTGGTCTTTAAAAGGCTTGGCTAGAAAGATCTGCTTTACAGATTTCCTAAAAGCAGAAAGAATGAGAGCTAAACACAATTTTTGATTGCATTTCTCTTCTTTTTCACAACTTTCAATTTGCAGAATATATGTTCACTAATCCTAAAATAATTCAGAAATATATTATTTCATTCGCTGTTTTAATTCACATAGACTAGAATTTAGAAATTTTTCCTTTTACAATATGGATCAATTAATCAAGACATACAGTATATTTGTAACAACATTGTACGCAAAAAGCAACTGAAATGTTATTTATGAAAATCTAGAGCAAAATTATATTTGGTTGTTCTTTTTACAACATTATAAACCGAAAATGCAATTAATAAGAAATCTGAGGGAACCAAGAGTCATTCTTCTGCAAGGGAAAACGTATGTGAGGTACTTTCAAACTGTATCTGCTCTGCAACCATGTTTTCAATATAAAGCGGATTGAGTTGCAATGAAAACACACTACAATAAGTTCCCTTCTGAGCAAAACAATGAAAAAGAAAAGACAGATGAGGGTGAACAGGAAATATAGCTTGGATATCCTTCCAAACATCAAGACCCATTTAAGTAGCTAAATAGGTGCTACATATTTGATGAAAATTTGCGTGTGATACTACACCCTTTTAAGGGAGACACACATTCATGTTAGCTGAAAGCTTCCTTGAAAAATACTTGAAAAATGTTCTTTGCCAATTCCAGGGATAGCACGTAGGATCAAAGAGCTGGAAAGGACCTCAGTGATCTTCTATTACAACCTTCTGCTCCAGGCAGGAGTCCATATATCATCCTGGTCAAATGGTTCTCTTATTTAAATTTGAAAACATCCAGTGATGGAGCACCCACAACTCTTCTTATAATTTAAAATTATAATTATCTCAGAAAAAGTGACTTACAACCCTTTCACAGTTACGGCTGTTGTACTAGCCTCAAGGTCATGCGATGCAATTCAGATGCTTGGTAATCAGCTCACTTAAAATGGTCGCAGTGTCTTGCAATCCCATGATCGACCTTCCCAGACAGCTTCTGACCCGCAAAGTCAATTGGGGAAAACAGATTCAATAATGACCTTGCAATTTACATAACCACATGATTTGCTTAACAACCACTGTGATTCACTCAACACCTGTAATAAAAATGATCGTAAAATCAGATCTTGTCACAATGACTCGTTTTATGATTGCATCATTTAGCAACTGAAACTCTGGTCCCAACTGTAGTCATAAGTCAAAAAGACTATTTGTATATAAGGCTAGAAGTCAGAAAGTCTGTCACCAAAACCAAGTGGCAAAATGTGATACAAATCTGCATGGAAGTTGAAAGTTAATATAGATGTAGAGTTGAAATTGAAATGACAATATGCCATATCTTATCCCCATGAGAAAGAATATGTCCAGGCAGCCTATTTTAGCTCCTCTATTTGCTGTCCAGATGTTTGCTATGATTGGTAATCGTATAGTCCTTGCACTCCTTTCTTTAGGATTTTTTAAATTTTTAAATCAACTTGAATTAATCATCCTTTAAATAGTACAATTTTCTATAATATTGGCCGTTCTAAGCCAGTGCTGATGAAGAATCAGATACACCAAGAAAGGATCTTCTAATTTCAGTTCCAGGTCTCTGATTTGCAGAAGGAAAAAACTCTCACTCTCTCTCTCTCTCTCAAATTTAGTTTCTACACTCTTTTTATTCTGAGTAACAATATTTCTAAAATGGATTTTATTCCCCAGGGATATGAGAATAAATCCTAACACTTTCCTCGATTTATCCGACTTTAGATTTTGATACAATTATGCAAAGCATTTATAATGAAATTGAATTATGAATCCGTTCAGGTAAAAGCCGGAATGTCAGAAGCAAAAGGACCACATTTGTTTTCTTTGTTTATAGGAATGATTGTTGGCATCCTTAAACTATCTCTGGAGGGAAAAGGGAGAGGGGGGAAGACTTGCACTATATCTGTTAAATACAGACACTAAAGCTATATCAGGCCAAGTTTCTTCAGGAAGCCCAAAAGATCAGGTTGAATATAATTTTAGCAGCAGGGAATGGAGTCAGCACCATGGACAGTATCCAAGAATAAAGTGCTGCTTGGACCTTTGTTTCCTATTTCAGGATGCTGCCTTGGCATATGACTGACATGAACTGGAATCCTATGTAAGATTAAAATATTTGCTTGATGGGTGGTTCTCCATTCTGGAAAGAGCTACCTGTGGCCTTCAATGGGCTGTTACCATTGCTATTGATTTATATGAATTGGCTTACCTGATACACTCATTTTCTGAAGAAGTGGAGACAGTATCCTTATGTGTGGGTTATTTTTGCACCATCCAATAGGAGTGAGTCGGCAAAGTTTAAGTCCTGCCCCTTTATGCTGATGACGGAACAATCATGCAGACAGATGTGTGTGAAAAAAGGAATGATCTCTCCCTCAATAGAAGCCCAAACCCCAAGGGTGGGACAGGATACTGTCTCCACTTCTTCAGAAAATGAGTGTATCAGGTAAGCCAACACTACATTTTCCTGATTCAGTGGAGACAGCATCCTTATGTGTGGGACATACCAAAGCTTGTCCTACGCTTTGGGTGGGAAGCTGTCTGGGATGAATCCCTCCGTTTAACCCTAACCTGTTGTAAAATGTGCCTCCCAAAGGCAGCATCAGCCGATGTGTACTTGTCACCCAGTAGTGTCAAATGAAAGTGGACAGAGACAACCACATGGCCACCGGGGTTGCATACCTCATGTAAAACCCAGGAACCTTCTTGTTGCTGCTGCTGGCAAAAAGGTCGATCATGGGATTTCCAAATTGTCTGGTCAGCTCTGTGAAGTGGGAGATGTGGAGTTCCCACTCAGCCTGATCTACTTGAGATTGGCTCAGCCAGTCCGCCATGATGTTGTCTGTGCCTGCAATGTGTTCGACTCGCATGGATAGGAGGTGAGTCTCCATCTAGGTCATCAGCTGTTGGGCCTCCATCATCAACCGCTTGGACCGGGTTCTGCCCGTCCGGTTGATGTGAGCCTTTGCTGTCATGTTGTCTGTCAAGATTAATACGTGTTGCCCCTCCACAAACTGCTGGGAGCACAGGAGCACCAATCGGATGGCCTTCAGTTCCAGAAAATTGATTCTTTGCTGTTTGTCTATGTGTGTTCATTGGCCCTGAGCCACCTCTGAGTCTGAATGGCCCCCCCATCCCAGCAGGATAGCATCCGTGGTGATGGTCACCCAGCCCAGTTCTCGGACTAGGCAACCCTTCACTATGGCCTGGGACGACCACCAGGTCAGGGCCTGGAGGACCTTGGTGGGCAAGGGAATCCGTACTGATGAGCAGCTGCTGTTGTCTCTTTGGAATGGCAGAAGAGGTCTTCTGTGAAGAGGTCTACTATGGAGTCTGGACCACAGCACTACTGCAAGCATGAAACTATCTTGCCTAGTGGTTGGGACAGTTGGATCAGGGAAGCCCTGCACTGTTTCCAAACCACCATGGCTAACTCCTGGAGGCTCCGCTGTCAGTCCCCCGATAGGAAGACCTGACCTAGTCAGGTGTCTATGATGGCGCCCAGGTGAATTATGCACTTGGTTGGGCTCAGGTGACTCGTGGATAGGTTGATTGGTAACCCATGGTCCTCCAGAACTTTCACAGGCTCCTGCAGGTCCCTGCGGGCCTGGGCCTGGGATCGGGACAACAGAAGAATGTTGTCTAGGTAGCACATGATCCAAATGGGGTGGGCCTGCAGGTGGGCTGCCATGGCTGCCAGTAGTTTGGTGAACACCCGAGGCGCAGATGAGAGACAGAACAGGAGCGCCTGGTATTGGTAGTGTTGCCCCTGGTAACAAAATCGTAGAAACCACTGGTGTTCTAGGCAGATGGGAATATGGAGGTAGGCCTCCGTCAGATCTATCGAGGTCAGGAAATCATCCCTGTGGATGCCCTCCCAGATGGTCATTAGTGAGTGCATCTTGAACCATCAATAGACAATATGCTGGTTCAAGGCATTGAGGTCAAGAATTGCCCTCCAGCTTTCCAAAGCCTTTGGGATGATAAATAAGAGGGAGTAGAATCCCTGTCCCTGTTGTTCCTCCGGCACCGGCCAAATGGCCTGGATGTCAGATGCCGGATTGCCTAATCTACCAGGTGTCTCTTTTTCCGAAGAATACAGAGGAGGAGAGAAATTCTAGGGAGAGGCCCGTTTTTACTGTCTCCCTGACCCAGGTATCCGTCATGACTTCCTCCCATTGGTCAACAAAGAAGGCCAATCGACCACCAATGGAAAGGTTCCTGCTGCAGTCATTTTCACCTGTGGAAGGGACAGGAAGTTCCTGATCCTTGGTAAGATTTCTTGGAGGGGGGAAATCATTGGTATCCTCTACCTGCTCTGTCCTGCTGAGGGTGGGGACCCTGGCATCCCAAGTACTGCCTGGCCAGACGGGAGAACCGTATCCCCCATTCAGGTTCTAAAAGGATGACCTGCGGTGATAAGGAGCAGCCAGGTTATGGAAGATGGAGGAAGAATTTTCCTCTTATCCTTAGATTTGACTAGCCTGGGCTCCAAGGGAGCCCCAAACAGTTGGTCCCCAGAGAAAGGCCCAGAGACAAGGTGCCATTTATTCTTGGTATCAGCCTGCCAAGGTTGGAGCCACAGAAGGCACCTGGCCACTATGGAGGACCCTATCACCCTGGCTGCAAACCTAGCCGCGTTAATGGAGGCATCCACCGAGAACTGAAGGGCTGTCTTCAGCTTATTGAGGTCCTGGTGAGACCTCAGGTCCTAAGATGGGATCCTATCCCTCAATTGCTGGAGCCACAGGAGTGTGGTTCTGTTAAAGAAGGATGTGGAAGTAGCGGCCTTAATCACCCATGCTGCTGACGGTAACCCTTGATGATAATGTGTTCCATCCTCCTGTCCTCTGCCTTCAGGGTATCCTCCAGGTTGCTTTGAACCACATTGGGCAAGGACAAAGCAGCTATTGGGATGTCCACTGAAGGAACCTCCAAGGCTTTGGCCAAGGCCGGCCCAATATTGTAAAAGCATTTGTCCTAGGCAGTGGGAAAGGGCCCTGACCCCAGGGCCTTCCATTGATGTTGCACCACATTTGTGAAGAAGGGTTGGCGAGGGGACAACTCTTTTTGCATGATGGGCTCAGTAAAGACCAGTCCAGCCGAATCCCTCTTGGCTGCAGGGGACTTGGTGGCCTGGGATGTTCCAGATTAGCTATCTTTTGGGCCTTGATGAGAAGGGACCTGAACATAGAGGTTTGAAGAGCCCAGCTAATGGAGTCTGCTCTAGATCTGACTCCTCATCATCAGATAGGTCAGAGTCCTGAACATCTTCCTCCTCAGCCGAGGATGGGGAACTGTCCGATGTGCCCAGAGACATCCTCCTGGTCCGGGGCCTCCCTTGGTGGGTCCCTGGTCACTGCTCCCTTGCCACATTTTGAGTGGTTTTTGGAGGTAGAGGGCTTCTGTTGTTGGAGGCCTGCTGCAATGCCCTGTCTAATGGCTTCTGTGATGATGGCAGCCATGTCATGGGGAGTGTTATCACTGCACAGATCAGCATCCACCTGTGCCATTGGGGAGGCAGCAGGGCCTGCAGCCCCTTGAGATTTTCCCTCCTGCAGGGCAGGGAGGATAGGGAAAACCTCAGCCTCTCCATCCCCTATTTCAGAGCCCTCACTGTCTGAAGATAGTTCTTCTTGAGAGTAGGTAATTTCGGCTGGTGCTGAGATCTTAGAGGGAGCTGGAATAGGCACCGCCTGGGCCATGGTGTCAGATTGCCTCTGCGCTTCCTTTTGAGCCTTCTCAAATTGTTTATCTAGGGCCTTTTGTCTCCTTATTTCGGCTCTCTGCGTGGCTTTAGAAATACCCTTGGTTTTGCCTCCCCTCTTACGCCTGCTGGGTAGGCGAAGGGTAGATGGTCCTTCTAGAGGGTCATCCAACAGAAGCCACCCCGAGTCTCCTCTGGGAGATGGGTGCGGGGTATAAATTTAATAAATTGGAAAAAAAATTGGAAATAAGGCCTCTCCTGCACCTCCATCCATTGCGGCTGGCACTGACTGGCTGTATATTTAGGCTAAACCAATGGAGGTGCTGATCCCCAAGCAAGGGCACACTAGGGCCCAGGTACCAGATCAATGAGAGCAGAATGGCCCCTATGAAGAGGTATGCCTGGGCCTGACCCTAGCCCGCAGCAAGAGACCCATGGCCCTCTGTTAGAAGCCTCCAGCTGTTAAGCAAGGCAGGGTTATCAGCTCCTGTTCCAGGGGAACTGTGCAGTTGATTCTGCTTTCTTACTGACCCCCTGTGTTGAATGGTAGAGGAAAGGGGAAAGTCCTCACAGTTACGACCTGGTCCTCAGTTAGTGACCAAACAGGAAATAAGGCTGAAACCTCAGCTAACCCCTTCAGAGGGAACCCGGTGGTGGTCTGGAGGCAATCCCCAGGCTAATCCAGAGGCCTGGGGTCCAGATGACTGCCGCCACTAAGCAAGGCTTCCAAAATGGCAGGCCCCTGCTTCTTCCATGCCAAGAGGTGCTCAAAATGGCGGCCGTTACCTGGAAACGGTATGGAAAAGCCTCTGCCGGCCCTCCACACTCTCCTGGACCTAAAACCCCTCAGAGAAGCTGATCCCAGCTTTCCGCTGCTTAATGAAGCAAAGGACGAAGCTCAGAAGTCTCTCTCAGCTCCCTGCGCTCCAGGCAATTTCAAATTTGGCGCCACACCTCCACATGGGCAGAAATGGAGTGCATAAGCTCTCCTAGCTCCTCGCACTGCTTAACTCTCAGGAAAAGATATGGAGAAGCCAATCCTGGCTCTCCGTGCCTTCATTGCGCTCAGGGAACTGTGGAGAAGCTTCCCAGCTCCCGCATTTTCCTGCTTACAAACAGCACTGGGAAGCCAATCCCGGCTTCCCTCCATTACAAAAAGCTAAAAGTGGTGTTCAGAAGCCAATCCTGGCTTCCTGCCTCCGCGGGGCTCCAGGAGCTCTGCACCTCACTTCAAGTTTCCCCCCCTGACCCACATGGTCGTTTAAAACTTACTGGGGACTTCTGCGGCTGCCCACGCTGCCTTCTGATGTTGATTCCCTCGGATATGGATACAAAGTAGCAAGGGGAAGCTAAGCTCTAACCTAACTGAAGCAAAGGGAAATAAAGTGGGGGGGGGGACCCTTAAGTAAGGGTAGGAAAGTTTTATATTCAGGGAAAGATCTATGGCACATCTGCACTCCAGATTATGAGTCTGAAAAAGCTGGGAATATCAGCATAAAGGGCAGGACTTAAACTTTGCAGACTCACTCCTATTGGATGGTGCAAGAATAATCCACACATAAGGATGCTGTCTCCACTGAATCAGAAAAATGCTTATTTTCTCCATCCTTTTTTTAACCTACCATATTTTTCGGAGTATAAGACGTACCTTTTTTCCTCTAAAAAGAGGCTGAAAATCTGGGTGCATCTTATACATCGTATATAGCTTTTTTTGCCTCCTAAAGCCCCGCCCCTTCACCAAAATGGCCGTGCAAAGCCTTATGGGAGCTTTCAAAGAGCTCCTGGGGGCTGGGGAGGGCAGAAATGAACAAAAAACAGGGCATTTTAGCCACCCCAGTCCCCAGCACTCTATAAGGCACTCTATAAGGCTATGCATGCAATTCTTTTGACAAAAAAATGGCCCGTTTTGTGCTTGTTTTGTGGGCACTCACCCCCCAGGAGCACTCTGCAAGGTCCCAAAGACTATTCATGCCTTTTATTTGAAAACAAACAGGCCCATTTTGGGGAGGTTTGCAGAATGCAAAAACTTTTTTTTTCCTTTCGGAAAGCTGTTTAGAGGGGTTGATGAGAATTACACTGATCAAGTGCTGTGCCAGCAGAAACAAAGATTTAGGTGCTACACGATGTCAGCTATTTCCTTTTCCAGCACATGGATAAATACACCTGGAAACATTTACCTACCTACATACTCTCTCTCTCCCTACCTACCTACTGTATTTCTCTCCCCACACTCTATCTACCTATATACCTACCTACCTACTCTCTCTCTCTCCCCCACTTATCTACTGTATTTCTCTCTCTCTATCCCTCTACCTACCAACCTACCTACTCTCTCTCCCTACCTATCTACTATATTTCTCTCTCTCTTATCTCTGTTTCTGTCTCTATCCTTCTACCTACCTACCTACCTACCTACCTACCTACCTACCTATCTACACTCTCTCCCTCCCAACCTACTCTCTCTCTCTCCCTACCTATCTACTGTATTTCTCTCTCTTTCTCTCCCTCTCGTCCCTCTATTTACCTACCTACTTTTTTAAAAAAATGCCTCTTCAGAACCTGGGTGCGTCTTATATTCCGGTGCGTCTTATAGTTAAAAAAATACAGTACTTTTTATGCTCATAAATGATAAAATTGCACTTGCTATATGATGTTCATGTACTATATTTTTGTAATCAAGCCCTGAAGACAACAAACAGATTAACATGACAGGAATTAAAATATTCATTTCTACTTCTTCCCTTGTTTCTCATTTGCTGTGATTTGCTTTTTGTCTACATGACTTAAATCCAAAGCAGTTTCTCTTTAGTCAATCTGCTCTGTTGAATTTGTTCTGTTCTTCCATATTCCATAATTATCTACATGAAGGTCTTAAGATATGCATGATATATCCCTCGGAATCTTATGGGGACTATAATAATATTCCAAATGCTGCAAGTCTTGTACTAATATACAGAGAGAAAAGACTTTGTAAATAAAACATTCTACACATGGTTCTTTAGAAGCAAGTTTTATGGAGTTTTACATGGCTTCCTGTTACTGTAATTTTCTTATTTGATATATAATTCATATTAATGAATTTTGATGAATGTTGATGGATCTTTTCCTTCACTTTTACTGCTTCTGCTTTTTCCCACATTAATTTTCCTACTTCTATTTCAATTAAAAATATCTTGGAAAAGATCATTTAACATATTAGTACATACAATATTTTAATCAAATAATGGTTTATATATATTTCTTTACTTTACTGAAGCATATTTTTGTCTTCCTTCAAAAGACAGGAATTCAGGTTCACACTTCCACTATTTTGAACTCATTTTGAGTTTCATTATCTGCTCTATTTCTCTGTTATATCATGTCGTTTTTTCCTCGACACTATGTGGGAAATGACACAGAGATATAATTGCAATCTCTCTATGCAAAGCTCCCCAGATGAGCAAAGGGAACATTGTGTAGAAGAAGACAATCTCAGGTAACCCAAGCCAAGCAACTATGGCTTGTAGTATACCAAGTATATTATTTTCAGCACAGTGTAAGTATGTCTTTGAATCACTGAGACCAACCTGGTATGATAATTCTGTACTAACTGAACTTTCTGCACTAAAAGTAGACTTACATATTGCAGTAGTTCACTCTGGAGATTATTAGTGTGCGTACTGTGATTTTAAGTTTCCTCCAAGGGGTGCCTGAATGCATTCAAGTATATCATGCTATTATCTAGGGATCTGGTTGTCATCAGTTTATTGATAGGTCCAGCTCCAAATCTACTTTTGCTCTGTTACATGTTGAAATCAAAGAGTGGAGTCATGTGACAAATCATATCTCATTTTCCTCAAAAAGCAGCTGTCTGCAGCAGCGCTTTCTGAAATATTCAGGACATTATGATTTCCAAATATTTCAGGCAGTCCAGAAGGGTAATACTATATATGAAGTTAAAAGTCATTACAACAGTGAGAAAAATCAATAGAGACATCCGCCCTCAATGATCCCTAAATAAAGATCATTCATCAGGCTGATCAGAGCAATCAGAATCCTGTAGCCCTTTCTGAAGCCAATTTTACAATAATAATAATTCACAATAATCTGCTTTTCTCAGTACTGTCACCAAGATTGCCTGAAGATGCTGCAAATTATTCACAGTTCTAGGAAAGAGGCAAACCACTTCTGAAATCTTGCCCAGAAACCTGCAGGGACCTGTCCAGGCACTTTCTGAGAATCCAACATAACGAAATGGAAGAAAAAATATTTATAATTCCTTACTCATTTGGTATAAAAATTTAACATATTCCCTCCTAACTAATGGATATAGCTAAAGCAAAAGGTATGTTCAACAGCACAACATCCACATCATATTTACATATAAGATTCACATTTGTGCATTCATTCACATGCTCACATATGATAGACACATACTGTGGATAATTCTCATACACTAATACAGATGTTTCATTTGTTCTTTTTTTTCAGACACATATTCATAGTACAATAGAAGAAATACCTCTTCAAAATTTAGACATGAAATAATCTACTATTAATAATTAAAAAAAAACTTTTATCAAGTTAAGTTCTATTTGACAAGCAAGGGGAGAAGAAGAAGGGGAGAAGGCTGGCTGGAGAATGCCACACAGGCCAAATTCCAGACATTTGCCATCTCTGCTTTAAGTCCACTAACAGTGCAAATATTGCAAATACTTTTTCTGTTAAAAGCAGATTTTACTATTACAATCCATTTGAACCACTTAGGAGGATTTTAGTCCAACTGTATCTTTTTCCTTTCCTTTTATGCTTTTCTCTAAAGTGTGATTAATGTTTCTTTTCATTAAAGACAAAATAATCACCATGTCCGAATACCATTTTATTTATACCAGCTTAATCTCTATGCTTACCTTTCTTTTCTGACCTCTTTTTTTTACAGCTGTACTTTGTTTTTGTGTTCTTCAAAGAATTTGGACTGCCATTTTTAGTTTGCCTGAATTCTGTAAAAGATATTGTATTTGTTTAATTTTTATTTCTTTCTAAAATGACATCAGAGTCACTTTTGACTGTCTTGCTGTGCTTTTTTGAGAATTCATAGAAATGATATTAGCAATATGGGAACTACATTTGCAAGCTATAAGAAAATGTTCAATTTGAGGAGATTGCTTCCGGCCACCAGAGGTGTCGGACGAGTCTCTGACTCGTCCGCCGCTTTCCTCTCCTGGTGACCCCTTCGGGGGCTAAGGGGGCTACTTAGAGGCCCCTCAACCGCACGGGCGGCATGCGGGGACCCTCACCCAGGCAGAGCGCCAGGTGGGGGTCGGGGGCGGAGGTGATCCCGCTTCGCCCGAGGCGTCGGGGGAGCAGCTGCGGGGGGAGAGATCCCTTTCGTCTCTGGAGCGCCGGACTTGTTAGAAATGTGGTGTTGGCTGACATGCGGGGGCAGCGGACGGCACCGAGGCTGGAGAATATGCTGAGATGATTGGTAAACTTTTAAAACTTTTTTTTGAGGTTTGTTTGGACTGAAGATACAAAGGACTTGGCTTTAAACTACTTCCTGGGCTTGGGACAGGAGCGAGTGGATTTAA
>JAPKID020002781.1:0-12952 GCA_026931265.2 Tropidonophis doriae
TAGGCCTAAACCTATTTTTTAACTGTAAAATTAGGGGGTCGTCTTATAAGCCCGGTCGTCTTATACGCCGGAAAATATGGTAATAAGGGCACCGAAGCTCTACTAAATCCCTGATTATTTTCTATTTATTTATTTTTATTTCTATTTTGTATGATCCTATTATTTGTATTCAGTAGTGAATGTACACTATGGCTTTCTGTTTATACCAATCTTCAAAGCAGTTAACAATTCTTTTTCAAATGCACACCATAAAACCTAATAAAAGGAACACAAAAAGGAAAAATGAAATTAATTGCAATCATTAAGGCAACAATTAAACAGTTTCTGAAAGAGGAATGCTTTTGCTAGAGTTGGAGCCAAATGCAATTTCTTAATACGTACATTCAATAACCTGAAATGCTTTTTCCTGGATACCAGGACATCAAGAGCCATGGTGGCACAGTGGTTAGAGTGCAGTACTGCAGGCTACTTCTGCTGACTGCCAGCTCCCTGCAGTTTGTCAGTTCAAAGCTCACCAGCCTCAAGGTTGACTCAGCCTTTCATCTTTCCAAGATGGGTAAAATGAGGACCCAAACTGTTGAGGGCAATGTGCTGACTCTGTAAACTGTTTAGAGAGGGCTGCAAAGCACTGTAAAGCGGTACATGAGTACTAGTGCTATCTTCAGAAGGGCCTCTGCTGCTGAACTATGTAACTGGGCAGGTTCATAGCAGGACAACCACATTCAAAATATTTGTTTGATGTATATGGCTGCCTACTTTCAAGATGACTGCATGACTAACCAGGCTTAATAGCATCAAGTACAAAGGAAACAATAAAACAAAGCAAAGCAAACTGTGCTGTAGGGTAGGCATGCAGCTCATAATGTTATACCTAGGCTAATCCCTCAGTAATCATGATCTAATCTATTCAGGGCTTTAAAAGTTAAAACAATATATTGCATTGTAGCTGTTGGTCACGAAATGGCTAATGCAAAGCTTTTGGTACAGACTTGCCAATGGATCTGGTAGTCCTTTGTCCGTCATAATTTGCCCCTATCTACTCCTGAATTCTGATTGGACTTCTTTTCTTTGTCTGGCATTATAACCCATGTTTATAGAAGAAGCAATCACTTCCAGAAATCAGTGGCCTTAACAATTTGGCACAATAAACATACATGATGTCAGAAAATCATTTGAATATAAGTTCACTAGAGATAATTGGAGAAGAACATTCTAAGAGCTTGTTTCATTCAGGTTTAATTAAAACCTCGACATTTTCTCTCCTACAGCTGCTGTTCATTGTTTACTTCTATTACTCCATCTCCAAGATTGTTAATACATCTGGTTTAGATACTTCCAATTATTTCCTGATCAGTTTCCTACAGTGATTACATGCTCTTATGGCATTCAATGAAATCTCACACCCTTTCAATGACAGAAAGTTGCTGGGTGTACAGCAAGGTCTTATTTTAATGAAGCATCTCCAGCCTAAATTTCAGCCACCCTTTATAGCTTGCTAGTTTTCTCTTAGCAAGCTTTACCAGAATGGTATTTTCCTAGGCCCCAGGAAAGTATAATAGATTGTCTTTCTATTGACTCAATGGACTAAAGCTCATGTTCTTTAATGATCAAAGGGGGAAAAAAAGCATTCCTTAGCTGCCTTACAGACTTTCCCCCCATGGAAACAGAGGAGGTGGAAAGGCATGCAAATAAAGCCAAATTCAGCAAGAAATCTGAATTTCAAACATGCTGTACTTAAAACTTTCTCCTGCTGTGCTCGGAACCTCACAAAGACATTAGAAATTCTAATTCCAGGAAGTAGATTCTGATTTTTTTTTTAAGATGCACAGACTGTTGATGCTGAAGAAAACAGAGAAAAAGAATAACTGCAGCCTGACTGAAAGGTTATCTCAGATATACAATGGGGTCTAAATATAGCCATTATCTCCAATTGGAACCAGGTAACAAATTATAGACAGTTTTTGACTTAAGATCAGAATTGGAACCAGAATTTCCATTGCTAAACAAGGCAGTTGATAAGTGGTCATGCCTTAATGTACGACCTCTCTTCAGGGTTGACAGAATAGGGTTTCTACAAGACCTTTGTATATTGTTCCTGTGATTTGCCCCAGGTGAAACCTGTATAGCCTTTTGAAACATATTTTAACTATGTTAGCAGTTTTAAAGTTAATATTTGAAATGGCTTTAGCAATAGCAATAGCAATATCACTTAGACTTATATACCGCTTCACAGTGTTTCACAGCCCTCTCTAAGCAGCTTACAGAGCCAGCCTATTGCCCCCAACAATCTGGGTCCTCATTTTACCCACCTCGGAAGGATGGAAGGCTGAGACAACCCTGAGCCTGGTGAGATTAGATCTGCCAAATTGCAGGCAGCCAGCAGCCAGCAGAAATAGCCTGCAGTACTGCACTCTAACCACTGCAGCACTGTGGCTCTATAAATGGCTTTAGCCATTTTTATGCAGGGAAAAATCAGGATAACAAATTCTTAGAATAAAAACATCATAGTTAGACAAATTGGTGAAGAAGAAAGCTGAAGAAGAAAGAATAAGTGTGCTCTGCCACTTTGTAACTTTTGAATTGAATGAACCTACTTGAATTTTTTTAGTTTTCCCTAGAGTAGAAGCTCCCATTGGTACCTTTCATATATTTAACATTATTAGCCTGTAAGTGAAAAAGAGAGTCAAGAACCAATTGTGTTTGCTTAATATTTCCATTTGAATTTGAATCTGAGAGAAAGTGAAGTGAAATCACTTTATTCTTGCAAATTACCCTTATCTGAACTGTTTAAGGAATAAAGAAAATTGCCAATTTTCTTTACCTGAACTTCATGATGATTATGAAAATATTGAACTAACCATATGAGGGTAGCTTTTATATGATTGCCTTGGAAAGATTTTGACCTCATATCCAACAGTTTAATATGTGGCTTCTGAAGCATTTAGCAGAAACATTTATAGTTTGTACACTTTTTTTTAATCAACTAAGGAATTGAGAGAAGATGATTGGGTAAAATTTGGGGAGATGGTGGAAGACTGATAATATGTACTTTCCTTACATTAATTATAAGGATGCTCAAAAAGTTATAAATAGTTATTGTTATTACTCTTTAAGAATTCACAGCAGTAGTCTTATTATGTGGAGCTGCCTTGTTGAATGCTGAATACTTCAAATACGCCCTTACTATTGTAATCTTATCTGTGTCTATTTAGAAGTAACCCCTATTGAGTTTGAACAGATTGATTTTCAGCTTGCCTAAAAAATTACCTCTTAAAAACTGCTTAGTGCAGATGATTAGACAGAAGTTAGAATGAAAGTTAGAATAAACTTTGAGATATATGGAAATGTATAGAAACTGCTAGAAAGGCCATTGGCTGCACAAGTAACCCTTGACGTACAACAGTTAATTTAGTGACTGTTTGAAATTACAACAGCTTTAGTAAAAATGGATTTATGACCAGTTTTCACACTTGTACCATCCCTATGATCATGGGATCAAAATTCTGATGCTTGGTAATTGTTTCCTATTGATGACAGTTGCGATCACATCATCACTTTGCATGACTTTCTGACAAATCATTGGGGAAGCCAGATTTACTTAAAAATAGTTTGATTAATTTAACAGCTACAGTGATTCACTTAACTGTGGCGAGAGGTTGTAAAATGGGATAAACCCACCTAACAAATGTTTCACTTAGGAACAGAAATTTTGGGCTCAACTGAGGTCGTAAGTCGAGGGCTACCTGTATGCTATCTGTAAGCATCGCATGTGAAGGAGCAAGAGAGACTGGTTTTCAGGAAGTGGTTGTCTACTGTAGCACTTTTGACCTTAGTGGATGCAACCAGTGGAAACATAATTGGATGCAACCAGTGGGAAGATGGATGGAAAGAGATACATCTGTGATGCAAACTTCCCTATTGATTAGTTTGCACAGGAGGAGAAATAAAGCAGCTGGCAGGAGTGTTCATGTCATTTTCTATCTCATCCCATGCAAACAAATCTATAAGAAGTTCTCATCAGATACCCCATGTTGCATTTATTCTTGTAATATATCTTAACTTCTAGTGTAGCTGTGGGTAATTGCTAATCAATATTCATTGAACATAACAAATGAGGGCAACAGAAGTGGTTGTTTATATTCTGTCTCATCGAATGTGAACTTATGGCTTCTCATTTTTGCTTTTCCCTCTTTTGAACTTATTAATTTGTGTGGCTTCTTATCTCCTGTTCTTGTAAATCATTTTCAACTAACGGGAACATTTTCTAGAATGAGGTTAGAAGGCAAAGTTGTTCCAAAACAAAGACGAATCAGAGTTGATAACAGAATTGCCAACTCCTTGTGCTGGTTTGTAATCAGAAGGTTTAATTTTAAAATCATTTTTATTTCATTTAAAAATATTTCACTCTCCTCAAATTTTGTACTTCAGCCTAGTTTTCTTTTTTCCAATCATTTTATTAAGAACTTTATTTTTAAAAAAACAATAAGAAAAAAACACAAGGTAAAAGGGGTGTGAAAAGGGAAAAGAAATGGGGCAGAAAAAAAGAAGAAGTAACAAGTTTAATTGCATTGGGTGGTACTTCCAACTGCATACCAGTAGGTTCCATTTATAAATTAGTCTGAGTTCTTTACAGAAGATCTACAGATCTTTATTAATCATAAACTCTGATTAATTAAACAGTGATATGAACAGAGAATCCACTAAGAACACAACTAATTTGCCAGAAAGAACTCTAAAATTTGAAAGCAGAGGTTCCTAAACTTGGCAACGTTAAGACTTATGGACTTTAAGTTTGAAGCTGGCTGGAGAATTCTGGGAATTGGAGTCCACAAGTCTTAAAGTTGCCAAATTTGGGGACCTCTGCTTGAAAGCCTCCTTATCTCCTAATTTGCTTGTTGAAGTGTTCAACCAGGAAATAAAGGAAACAGTGCTTCTCTAAGGCCTAACTATCCCCAACATTGTCACATGTTCTGATGTTGAATTATATTTCTATTGCTCCCCTTCATCAGCTACTCTGCTCAAAGTCGCTAGATTCGTTTAAATCAAAATTAATAGTAATGATTGAAAGGATACTAGTTCAGAGCCACCTGGCTCTGAACCAGGTAGGAAAATGTGGCATTCAAAATTGTTTGCTGTTCTTCTTAATAAAGAAATTATGAGGAATCCCTACTTTTTTTTACTTAAGAGTCTGAGAAAGTTAAACAACATTGTCTTTCATATCTGCTGTACTTATATAGAAATTGGGGGTTATATACACAGATTGGTACCCAGGATTACCCAAGAATATCAGCTGATAGTCTGCATTCAATCCACCTTCACTCCTGCTATGATCCCTGGCACTTGTCCCAGCATGAACATATATATGCATGGGAGCCCATAGGGGAATTGGGTGGAAATAGGAGATTTTACCGAAAAAAATTAATATCTTAAGATTTGCAAAGGCTTAAAGATCAGATTTAAAAAGGGTTGTAGGAAAAGGAAAGGGCCCCAAAACTTCCCTTGCTCTCCATTGGATGAGATTTGTTTTCCTCAGTTTTATTTGTGAAAGATGCAGGCTTGTTTGTACCAATAACCCTCATTAGCAGCTATCAGCAGAAAGTGTGTTTGCTCAAATTAACTAGAGTGCTGTGGACAGTACGGGCATTTGTGGTGAGCAGCATTCTGTTTCCAAGCCATCACAATTAAAAAGAGAGGCAAAATCTTCAGCTTATAAATTTGTACCAGGACCTGCCTCTGAGCAATTCCAGAAGAATAGATTCTGTCTATTAACTTAGACTGGAATGAGGAGTTCCCTAAAATAATGAATCAGAGCTTTCTCATTTGAATAGTTTACAGAAGGCAATTGCAAATTGGGATGCTAAACTGTGAGGTTGAAGAAGAACATCTAAATAAGACCATGGATGACAGTGAGGTGGGGTGGATTGAACAACTGGAGTGGTAACATCATGGAAGTGTCAAATCTTTCTTACCTGAGTCAGATGTTAAAACACAGATACATAATTGTGGAATTCACATGATGTCATTGGGTACAAATCATGACATCATTGATATTCATTTTATCCACTGCCAAACAATGGATTTCAATCTGAGTTTCAGACTGAAGCTTTGACACATGATAAGAGCAGAAATAGACAATGGGTGGCTCCAGGGCTGGAAGTGGTTACTGATGTTTCCATGTAAGTCCCATCTGGCCATGCCTGCTAAAACTAAGTAAGTAAGTTTCTAACTTTTTTATGGTAGGAAAAAAAGGCTTAATGTCATTTTATTCAGAAAAAGGTGTAATGACCAGATTGAATCCAGTTGGATGATGTGGTCATGATGATTGTAACCTTTGTCATGCCTCAATTTTATATGTGATCCTTGACAGGTTAAAAAAAAACCACCGTTGTTGTCTATTATCATTGTTATCCAGTTGCCATCATATGTTTAAAAAAATAGTCGTAAGAAGGTGGAACATCTTGTTAATCTGTATGCAGAAGACACAGCATAACTAAAAAACCAATGCATAATATCAAAGCCTAAAACTGATGCCTCATAAATACAACCATATAAACATAAAAAAACCAATATTCTATTTGTATCTAAGATTATGAAAATTTCATATGACATCCTGACCTTGGTTGGAACTCTAATAACAATGCAATTTTTTTTCAACACTAACAGCAGATAGCTGTTAGCTATCCATACTGTACCTGTTAGCTGTTCCATACTTTTCCATACTTTTCGGTATTGTTGATTGCCATGTTTACATAGCTGTATAATTTGATTACAGGGATTTTTCTCCATCCACACCTGGATTTAGTGTGTCATTCTGTATTGCATCTAATTCCATTAATTAGTCAAGAGGCACCTGCATGCTTATTTTTGTTTTAATGAGCATGCAATGTTTCTTTTTAATGTTGGGATAAAAGAATTCTGGAATCAAAAATTAGACAGGCTGCACTTCCCAATATTTTTGAACTAATGTAACAGGAAGAACAATTACCCATCTTGTAATCTGTGATGTGCTACAAATGCAGTACCAAAGGTGGAGACTCTGATGTAGCACTGATCTTTGAAGGCAGAACAAAAATGTTACCTTTTATTAAAGGTGGCCATTTAATAGAAAATGGCTATCTATTAGAGAATCTGCAAAGAGTTAGGGATGAATAGAAGATGCTGAATGCTAGCAATGGGAAACTTTCCATTACGTTTCCTTCAAGGCATACAAGATATATCAAACTGTGTTCCATCCATTAATTCTTCCAAAATTGTGTTTAAGCAAAACTTTATGGAGCAAGTCATTGCTAGCTCAGCCTTATAGCGAGCTTTTGATATTTGAGAGGCAGTTGAAGAAGCAGGCCTTAGGGGTGCCCCCTCGTCTGTCTTGAACATCTTCCCATCCATTGCCTTTCTCCAATCTTCCCCATCTGTCATTGGGACAATAAAAACTGCTGTTTGTGCAGGGATAACAGTGTTGAGGAAACTTTAGCACAGCACTTTTTTGTGAGCTGAAGGCAGCAATGGATGAATTGACTGCTGTCTGAGGAACAGACTACAGAAAGCTTAGTTGGCTTTCCTTTCAAGAAAGTTGAATTAAAATTTAAAAAAATCCCAGTTAATTGGATTACTCTATAGTGGGACACGGTAGCTTAGTGGCTAAGACCCTGAGCTTGTCAATCAGAAAGGTTGGCAGTTCCATGTAACCGAGTGAGCTCCCATTACTTGTCCCTGCTTCTGCCAATCTAGTTCAAAAGCACGTAAAAATGCAAGGAGAAAAATAGGAACCACCTTTAGTGGGAAGGCAACAGAGTTCCATATGCCTTTGGCATTTAGTCATGCCGTCCACATGAACACAGAGACGTCTTCGGACAGTGCTGGCTCTTCGGCTTTGAAACGGAGATGAGCACCACTCCCTAGAGTCGGGAACGACTAGCACATATGTACCTTTACCTGTAGTCTTATTTTTAATCATTTATTCTGTCACACTTTGCTTACAATATTAGGCATATTTGGGTGGTGATCAGTTGCAAGGCTTTGAGGGTATGATAAATGCCCCAGAGGCCCTCAATTGTCGCACTTCATGAAGTCCTTACTGTTGTACTTACTTCCTTACTCCATTTCTCTTCCAAGAAGCTTCTTCAGTACTTGAATGAGAAGCAAAACATTTTCCAATAAAAACCAAGACAGTCCAGTTGCCTTCTGAAAATCACCTTTGGGACAATCCTGATTTGGATGATTGAGAATCTCCATAATCCTTGCATTATACAGCTACGTTTGATGATATATAAATATGTGTATCTTTGAGTCAGCATTGACTCTGACCAATTACCTGGATGAGTGTTCTTAGCAAGATTTTGAAAGTTGTTTGCCATTACCTGTTTCCTAGGGCAAGCAGTTATGTTCTCGTACCTTCCTGTTCCTGCTTCTTTTATCAGTTCTCAGACCAAAAACTTGTATTGGGTATTCTGTGGTTTGAAAACCCTTCAAATCAGACACAAACTCCAGATTAATTTTTCAAAAAATCATGTTATGATTTCTTCACATAAAATGCTGCTATTAATGGTTGTAGTACAACCATAAATACAGTACAAGTTTAGTTTTAGTACAAGTTTCTAGCAACATTTAGAGCATATGAGGAGGTTAAAGTTAGGAGAGCTTTAAGGAATGAGGGAATTGAATTGATTCTGTCTTTAGAATATCTAAATAAGCAAATAATGGAAAAAATTATCTGGCGCAGTTGCTTTTTCTACATTTTTTCCAATTTTTTAAAACAATTTGGGTTCTACATGCACCAGGTTTTGAGATATTTTATTCATGATGCTTCACATGAAATATGAATAGATCAGAGTAATTCCTTCATTCAAACACATCTTGTTAAAGGCACAAATCCTTGTCATGGGTAATGGAAGATGTATACCGAATAAATGAAAGTGACAAATGAAATTATGTCTTGCTGAAATTGGCAACGAGATGTATTTTGCAATAATTGTATTCCATTCTAGCCAATCACATTTGGGAGTAGGATTAAATTTGTATGTTTCTTTGGTTTTGCAAGAAACGGAGGTAGGGAAAACTTAAGCAATGAATGTGAGAACATTCTCTTTGCAGTTTGAAACCTAGAAAATATGTTAGATTTGGCCATATTGTTCAGCAAAGAAGATAAAAAAAAGTTTAAAAAGGCTAATAACCTTTATAATTAAGAAAATAGGATTGTTTTTTGTTTTTTGGGGTAATCCTGCATCTAATCCTTATTACAAACTTCTCCTGTAGTTGAGACAGATATCAACAAAATGTCCAGAAACTCCTTCTTAATTGAGTGGTGGAATTTTTTCAGGCTTGTGCTTTTACCCCAGACTAGAATGAAATAAATTGTCTGGAACTCACTGTAGTTTTTCTTACTGAGCTCTCCTGTTTTATGTGGCTTGACAAGAATCTCAAAATGATAAGAATAAGAGTTATCGTAAGCTAATTAAGAGAGACAATTTTGTGCACTGAGCTTAGGTCAGACCATAGGCGGGTTTTTCCAGGTTGTCCAAGCCCAAAATTTCAAGCCTGGTAGTGTAAGGGATTCTATTGTGAGTAGAGGAGTGGAGTACTCTTCTCATGAAATACCTCTGGACTCACTCAACTTTATTAATGCCCGCTAAACTCTGTGGATTCCAGGCACTGAGCTGGTTAACCCAAGATACTTTTTCTTAAAGTGGTTTCTTTCATTTAGCTGAGTATATTAAATGAACCCCACCACTTCTCTTTCTTAAAACATGCTCCATCATTTAGTCTTCTAACAATCCTGCTCAACTACTTTAGTAGTTTAGTAATGTTGAAGCAAAAATCATTAAGTCTGATCTTTGGCTCATCCATCTTATTACTGTCTACTACATGGAGAGGACTTTTTGGGTTGATTTGTCAACCTCCTTGAGGATATTTTATCGTGTGTTAGCAGTGGACAGGACAAAACCAAAGCAAAACATATATGCTCATTCCCTGCTTTGAGATTTTTCTCATATCCACCTCCTACAATACCCAATTAAGTGAACTGTGATGGGGGGGGGGAATCATGGCATTGTGATGACACATCTGCATTTATTACTGCCTTACTGTCTAATTTTGCTAAGAAAGAAGAAAAGAGATTGTCAGGTTTTATATTAGGCACATATTTCTTGCCAAGCGCGTTTTCTCCAATCAATCCATGCATTATTACTAGGACAAAACGTCAACAGACTTGTTAATCATTTCTTGGGCTGCAATAGCTAGCTGATTACCTTCTTCTTTCATACCTTATTTGCTCTCCTCTCTAAATGTCTCCTACACAGAGAAATAAAATTGAGCAAGCCTTGACAAGATTAAACCCCCAGATTCCTTAGAACATGAAGATGCACACTCATTTGCCTAGTTTAAAATTGAATGATTTAGGATTTGATTTAAAAAAAAAATATTTTTAAATATTAAACATTTAAAGGCATGGAAATAGCTATACGGATGTGGTGTGTTAGTTTTATAAGTTAATTTGCAAACCAGACAGAGGCAAAACAACATCCTTAATGTGATGCCTTGACAGCAACTTTATGTGATACCTGCACAATTAGTGATTGATTTATTCAAATCAATCTCCTATAATGAAAGAGACTCTACAAACAGGTTTTGAAACATGCAGACCGAATAGAGTCTGGGTCTGACTCTGCCGCAAAATGCCAAGGAAATTGGTTCTGTGTCAATAGTTTGTTTTCAAGATATTAAATAATACCTAAACATTGTCAGTTGTGGTTATAAAATATTAATAAATGAAGGAAATGTAGTAAGCAAATAGTTCTTTAAGGAAATATAAAAATGTAATGACTTTTTAAAAAGTCACTGGAATATGTATTCACAATGTGTTTGGTGAATAACAGCAGTGCTGTGCATTTATAATCATTCAAAATGCAGATAAATATAGAATGGAAATTATCTTTTAGGAGAGATTCATATTTAAGTCTCAGGATAGCTGTGTGTATATTCCGTAACTCTGTCTGCAGTTCTTTAAATTCAGAAAATTCATTAAGCTATTGCAAGCTCATAATGAGTGAGTCTTTCCTGAATAAATGGACTGGAACTTAGTAAGATTTATGAATATAGCCAATGAATGATATTCTCCTGATATCAAATAGGAGAAACTGTGATGCTCCAAATATTTTTACCCTCCTGTGTTCCTTTTTCCCTACCTTTATTGTCATGCCTTTGACGTGGTTAGCTTGTGGACTAAGAATGTCTAAAAAATATAATAATAAAACCATGCTGCATAGTCTCTGTTGGATTTCTTTCTCAGATGTTTTCCAAGACACGGATAAATTCTCTAACAATTTTTCAAGGGCAAGTCTGCCCCTTTGCAATGATGGCAGCTATTGAACAATCTCCGTGGGAAGGTTTCTTGTCTGATGTCTTCCCTTTTGATTTAATTGAGTGTGAAACCAGAGATGCTACCAATTGCTACATAGATGTCTTTGCAGCTACATACACAATATTTGTGCAACTACATATACAAACCTTTTTGGTGACTAGTTCACTAAATAATTCTATTTTCCTTGAAATATTTTTTTCATATTCCAGTTCATCAAATTCATTGAAAGTACTAGGAAAATGCCCAAAACCCAAGTCCCTAAACTTTATGGCCTGGCTAAATGGTAAAGGTTCCTCTTGCACGTATGTGCTAGTAGTTCCTGACTCTAGGGGGTGGTGCTTATTTCCATTTCAAAGCTGAAGAGCCAGCCCTGCCTGAAGACATCTCCGTGGTCATGTGGCCAGCATAACTAAATGCCGAAGGTGCACGGAACACTGTTACCTTCCCACCAAAGGTGGTTCCTATTTTTCTACTTGCATTTTTTATATGCTTTTGAAATGCTAGGTTGGCAGAAGCTGGAAAAAATATCAGGAGCTCACTTCGTTATGTGGCATTAGGGATTAGATCCGCCGAACTGCTGATCTTTTTGATCGACAAGCTCAACGTCTTAGCCACTGAGCCATTGTGTACCTATGTCCTAGCTACCCATAACGGATTATGCTGTCACATTTTTTTTTTAAAAACCCTATTTTTAAAACCAGGAGTTATTTTCAACTTATCACAGTCTTGTTTGATGAATTATATCTGCACCTTAACCATTCTTAAACCCCTTGGCTCATTCTTCTTTATATTCAGTTGGAGGGTAAACTCTTTCTCATACAATCATTTTGGAATTAATGTTTCCTCTCATTTGGTATTGACTTGTTTTCTATTTATATTGACTTGTTTTAGTGGAGAAAAATATTCCATCGGTTGTTTCTGACCAATCACCACATTTCACCTTGATCTTGTTTTCTTTCTCTCTCAGGCCATTGATTCAATAAAAAGAAACAAAATTGTCTTCCTATTGATCTGCATAGTACTCTAAGAGACCTGTTCCTCCCATGCAGAACTCAGTTTGCTTTTAGGCATTTGCTTAAATAACCAAGGCAGCCCATTAATCTACTCCAGCAGTTCCGATCCACCTGTACACACGTTGACTTTCTTCTGGGAGATTGATCAGATTGTTCTGACCTAGATTTCCCAACAGCATGAAGCAAACTCCTTGTCCCAACAAAAACTTCTTTTATTCATTCATTGTGAATTCTGCTCATTCACATCCAGCAAAGTCTTTCAAAGGAGGATTTACAGTCACAGACCTTATCTGGTTTGCAGAGCTTCGAGGCCACTATCTGCAAAACTTGGCAAGGAGCCCCGGAGAGTCACAAGCCAATTAAGTGAACTAATTTTCTCCTGCAAACTCCATTCCCCTTTCACTCCTCTTTTATTTCTTCTGGCAGGGGCCATTCATTGTCCACATGGAGAGAATTATATGTCTTTGCCAGCTTTCTTTCCTGTTGCTACTTGACTTTTTATTTTATTTTATTTTTATATCAGATTTATAGACCGCCCCCTCTCCCCAAGGGGACTCGGGGCGGTTCACAGGCATTTTAAAAT
>JAPKID020002782.1:0-12952 GCA_026931265.2 Tropidonophis doriae
GCTTCTCGCTATCAATGATATGGTGTCATAGAAGCATACCTATTAAGTTACATATAATATTACGGAAATTTATGGACACTTTTATTTTCCATTGTTTCTCAAATGGTTTGCAACGCCTTTATTATTAGCGTTCTTTATTACATCCCAAGGATGACATGTTGAAGAAACATCTTTTATAAGAGGGTTGCAAAACCAGTTAAATTAGTTAAGCCTTCCTTAAGATTTATATTACATGTTGGAGTTTCCTGCATCAAACTATTCAGGAAACAGAGTGCCCCCTCTTTTAAATAATTGTAGTCAAAGGGAGCTCTGAAAGCAAAAAAAAAAAAAAAAAGGCAATAAAATACATGCTTCAAAGGACACAGTGTATGGACATATTGCTTCCCACAGCTTCTGATGTTTTCTAAACTGAGCTCTGTTAAATCAAGGATTTCTTTCATCTTGATAAAACTTATTGACTTATTATTTTGACTTTTGTTTTCTCTTTAGTGGTAATATTCAATGAATCTTACAATGATCCCCCCTCCCCCCCCCCAGTTTAAATATTTTTGTTGTTAGGTTATCTATACATCCTTCATAAATTGGCAAGCAAATTGCTTAACTAATGCTGCCTCCTGCAGGTCAAAAAATCAAATGGGAGATATTCCCACATATATGAAAGAACTAATTTCTTATGACAATAATGGCTAGAAAAAAAATAATTCAAATAATTTATTAATCCAATTTTGCATTATGAAACAGTATATATGTCTAAATTATTTAGGCAAAATGATAAAGTGAAAATGGATAATTAATGGTCCCATTTTTGGAAATGAAAAATTATAGAAATAGCATAAACCCAAGAGCAGGTTACAGTACAATTGTCTGCCATAGATCTCCCAAAATGGAGCTATTTAAGATGTCAGGCTACTTCAGACTCTCATTTGTTACACTATAATGTCTAAATTTTTGTATGTGTTCTTGTATTTTAGATATTTCCAGCAGTTTATGAAAGAAAATACTGAATTAGTAAAAAAGAGCATTTGAACTGCAATGTGATCATCTGCGCTATAGAAAATTAATTCTTAAACCAGTCTTCCACACATTAAATATACAAAGTTCCTCTGCTGTAATCGGATACATAAAATATCCACATTCTTTCTCTTTTTTATTCTTAGCCAAATCATTCTGGTGACAGCACCAAATGTTTCTTGCAAAATTTCAGAAGACTGGGAGAGACAGAATCTACCTGTACCTAAAGGAAAAGTTCACCACTTTTGATGTATCCCACATATTAACAAGATCAACATGTGATCTTATAAATGGCATTTTAATAAAATCAGCATATTTTTTAGTATTCTGATAAATGGAAAACCTACTATCCAGCATAACGTGTAAGATACTGTCTCTCTTTGCTCATTTTAAGAACATAAAGCCTACACGTAGTCTTATGATATTTGCTTAGCAGCTGCCCCAAAGTTATGATGGTGCTGAAAAAAGTGACTTACAATCAGTCCTCATATTTATGATCATCACAGAGTTCCTCCAGTCACATGATCGTGATTTGGATGCTTGGCATCCAGTGATCACATTATTCACTTAATAACTGCAATGATGTACAACCTAAATTCTGTGCCTAATTGTGGTTGTTACTGGACTGTAGGTTATTTCTTGATTATCCATACACACTACAGGAAGTCTTTCACTTACAACTATAGTTGGGACAGAAATATCCATCAGCAAGTGATGAGGTGTGCTGTGTCCAATTCTACAAACTTTTGCCGTGGTTGTTCCCTCACGGATTCTGCTCATCAGAAGCCCCTTGGGAAAGTTGCAAATGGGAACCAGTATGTATTTATGACAATTGCAGCATTCTGGCCTCATGTGATTTTATGTTGGTCATTGACCAGTGTATGTACCATTAAAACTGTAAAATTTCGCAACTATTCCATATGAAACTAAGTATGGCTAGAGACTGAAACATTTCTGGAATAATAAAATTACTAATAATATAGAAATAAGTAATGTAAAACTAAAATCTACAAGATGTTTTAATATTTAATATATATGTATTGTTAATGTATAATAATTATTAGACCTCTTTTAAATAAGAGAAAAGAACCTTAACTAGCTAAACAGAAACATCTAATGAATACAAATTACAGAACATAAGAAAATTGTACCTCATGTGGAACAAACAGATCAAGTGTCACCTTCAACAAAAATTGTCTAGTATAAAGGTAAACAATCCTTATATTTGTTTTTTTTTCTAGGTACAGAGCTTTTTTTTAACTGAATCTAATATAATAATCACTTCCTGATGCACTAATATCTTTCATAAAACATTTGTTGGTATGATATTGCAATCTTAATTAGTAAATTAAGGGGATAGCAATGCATTCTTCTTTTTAAAGTTCAATGAATTCAATTAAATATTTTTTAAAGTAGGGATATGACCAGCAAAAGAAGGGCAAAGGAGAAAATATTGATTTTTCTAGTATAGATTGTGTTTCATAAGTGAAACCGCTTAAAAATATGTTTACCATCTTTGAATATGTGCAATCAAGTTGTCGTTGACTGGTAGTTTGGTTCTTCAACTCCTTCTATGTCATAGGAAATTAATATAGTGGGTTTTAAAAAGGACTCCTAGAACAAAATTTGGACAATGGAGTATGCTTATGGACTTCTAGAGAATTTGTCTGTTCTATTTGCCTGTTGGCTATTAGATGCTGCATTGGATAGATATTAGGGTACTTCACATTTACAATTGCTATCGGGTATCCTCTTCTTCTTTTTCTTTCCATCTTGGGTTGTCAGTGGAACTTGGACTTTGCATTTTTATTTTTATTTTTGTGCCTTCAAGTCAGTCTTGACTCATAGTGACTACTTGGCTAAATCCCTGCACTTATCTTAGCAAGATTTTCAGAAGTGGTTTGACACTGCCTTCTTCCTAGAACTGAGTCACCCAACTGGCTTGTTTGTTTTTCTCACTATCCAGAGTATTCTCAAGAGTCCTCTCCAATATCCTGTCTTTATGGCTTTCTCATGAGGAAAATGAGATGTTTTGGAATTCTCCTTTTTCTGTGCACGTTTCATAGTTTGAAACAACTAATGAATCACATTGACTTATTTCTGTTATTCTTTGGCTTTCTCACTTACCCAGCATGCATCAGCAATAACACTTCTTGCTCCTTGACTTTTTTCTAAAGTAAGCTTGAACATCTGGCATCTCCCTTCCTGGCATTTCCCAATGATACATTGGATAATCCTAAGCATTATTTTTCTAACATGTGAAATTAAGAACCTTGTGCAGTAGTGTGCAGATCTTGTTAAGACTCCTTTTTTTAGTATTAATATGTAGACTGACCTCTTCCAATCTGTTGGCCATTATATCAGTCTCCACATTTCTTAGCATAATTTGCTTAGAATCTTTACTGATTATTTTGTTGTTTTCATACTTCTGTAGATATTCCGATTCTTACAGAATTTCAATTGGTAATCATTGATCTAACTTCTAGTATTAAAGGTTCTTATAAATAGGGAATGTCTTCCAAGTTATCTTTGAATTTGACATTTCTATTGTACAAAATTTTAATATTCTCCCTCCCCCTTTATTATCATTTACTGTCTGTCCACTGGAATCTTTTAATATACAAATATGAATTTTGAAGGTCTTTTTCAATTTGTAGAGTTTCTAGAACATTTTCCTTTCTTGGTTTCTTATTTTTCTAATCATTTCATCGTAGTAAAATTCCATAAAAAATCACATTCTGGTATTCATTTTTCCAATGTTTATTTTTGCAGTTTTACAATATGCAATTTTGAAAGCTGTTTTTCCCCCCCATTATGTGGCTTTGTAGTTTTTCTTCTTCCGTGTATGCATTTGTGTGTCCTTGCTCTTATTTCACATTTTCCATTTAAAAAACTACTTTCCAGAGAGTATTGAAACTCTAGTCATACTCCACCATTGGCCATATCAGGTATGGATAATGGGAAATAGAAAACATCTTGGCACATAAGCTCAGGAAATGCAAAGAGATAAGTTAACATTAAAGGATAATGCATAGTTACCAATTTCTGATCAATAATATTTCAGTTTGTGTAAGATATGTGCATCGCAAAAATTACTTAGAATTATTTTACACAAAGAAAATGTTGGCACAACTACTACTGAAACTGGAAATGATCTAGTCTTGTATACAAATATATTGCAATTACTGCAGCAGTGCTAACTACCCCGATGTATGACAGTGAGACTTGGACTGTATACAGGAGGCACACTAGGCAATTGAACCACTTTCACATGACCTGCCTCTGCAAACTTCTGAGGATCCAGTGGCAGGACAAGGTGCCAGACACAGAAGTCCTCTCCAGAGCATGCCTGTCACCAGTTCACACCCTGCTAATGAAAGCCCAGTCACGCTGGGCAGGCCATGTTGCAAAGATGCCAGACCATTGCATCCCTAAACAGTTCCTCTATACTGACCTGTCTCAAGGAAAGCGATCGCACGGGAGACAAAGGAAGCAATACAAAGCCTCCTTCAAGTGCCTGGAAATTGATACTACCTCCTGGGAAATCTTGGCACAAGATCGATCGACATGATGCACGCTGATCCACCAAGGCTGCCAGACATCTGAGGACAGAAGAACAACCATAGCTCAAGAGAAGTGAGAACTCCGCAAAGCCAGAGATGCAAATGCTGCAAAAATGGTGCCCACACATCTGCCCAACATGTGGCAGAACATTCCATACCCATATAGGCCTTACCAGCCCCCTATGGACATACTGTGGACAGCCCACAATCCGTTAGATGTCAAGGTCCTCTTTGAACATGATGGACAAACATCATCATCATCATTGCAATTACTACTTCTAGCAAATATTCTGGCACCGACTTTATGAGACATAGGAAATGAGCAAAGGTTTCATCAAGCAAAGGTTCAATACATTTTATATAAGCTGCACCTTGCACAAAAGCATTAATGAATTTCTTTTTATCATCATCTCCAAATACTCTAAACTTCATCTGTATTCTTAATTCTTTTACTGTTCCATATTACCCCCATATTATAATTAGGTAGAGACTGAAGTACAGCAATTTGGTTAAAAAGTGAATTCATAACTAGAGCCCAATCTCAGAAGAGCAACTAGATATTAGACATGATAGTGTTTTGAGGCTCCATGTACTCTTCCCCACCCACTTTTTTTGATCATTATTGCTGTTTATTTTTAACATAAGATTTGATTAACTGAAAGATTAACAACAGCAAAATGTCCAAGAAAAATTCTCAACATGGCAGAGGAACAAGGCATACATGGATGAGTCAAGATGGCTGAGACAACAATTTGTTCAGTGAAAAGACGATGAAGACAACTGCCCCTTTGGAAGATGTGAAACCTGAATGCTACCCTTAAAAAACCTGGAGGATGTCTCAACAGGAAATCTACTTAAGCAACTAAAGAACTAATAGAGGATCTGGATAAATCAACCACTTTAGATTGAATGGGTTTGGCAGGTATGTTTGAACAGGTTAATAAACAATTAAGCATTGTCTTTTTCAAGTTTAAGAAATAACTGAGATTGTAAGAAAAAGCACGTGAACTTGCTGTGAAAATGAGCTTGATATTGGAAAAGTTCACAAATATATTAATGAGGTTAAAATGTATTTGGCTGATCCATAGGACTGGGACAGGATAGATAATTTCAGAGTTAGAGGAATTAGGGGAAAAACAGCAAATAGCTAATTTATCTCAAAATGTTTCCAGATTTGAAGATTTGAATTTAATTGAAAATTCAACAAAATCCAAAAACTAAGAAATATGTTAATACAAATTTAAATGATCAAGTGAAAAAAAATCCACAGAAATTTTGCAAACTTAATAGATAAACTGAGACAGAGATATAGTGTTAGTTTTCCATGGCATTAGTCTTTCCATAGTACAAGCTTCAAATTTAAATAGAATAGAATCTAAATAGAATAATTATTAAAGAGAAAGAAGGTATAAATAAGGGTTAGTTTTCAAGCTAATACTTCAACTCCAAGGAGTAGATATTATTTATACATTCCCAAAATGGACAATTTTCAAATGCCTTCATAGAAAATACAGAATAATCTTTAATGTTTAAGAAACTCTTATAACTCTATAGAAGATTTGACAAAGGGATCTTTTAGCATTTGGATTCATAAAACAATTGCTGGTTATAATTCACGTTTGATAATGTGTTATATTAGTTAGGAAGAAAGACAAAACACAGATAATTGTTTAAAAGTTTGATGTAAAAACAAGGCTAGCTGGAATGAAAGGAGATGAAGTTCAATAATCTCCTAAATTACATACTAGTTAGATCTAAGGGGCGAGGAAGGTGAGGGTGGGTGGGGGAGGGGGGGAGTAAATAAAGAAGAGAGCTAGGGATGAGTGAGGGAAAACAGTATGGGAGCAAAAAGGATAATTAGTATGAAAATTCATAATAACCTCACAAATTTAATCATTGCTTAGTATGGTAGCAAAGGTTTTACTAATGATAAATTCATTTTATAAGACTAATAAGCAAGACAAGGATAGGTTCTTTAAATGTTGGAGGCTAGGTGATCTAATTACAGAACTAGAATCAGTTAATAATTACGATCCTTTAATCTATAGATTACAGAAAATATATACATCAGAAAAAATTAAAGATTTTAGAACCAAGTCAACAAAGATAACCATCTTATTTTATGCTAATGTAGACATTATATAGAAAAGATTCAAAAACATAAAGGGAAGATTGATTTTAATTAAAGGGAAACTTGATAGTAAAATTATAACTTGGTCTCTACCTACATAACAAGTCAGAGTCAATCAAATTTATACAAAAATTTATGAAAGCCTTAAATAAATTTGGCTAGAATTTAGTTCTATGAACTAATTTAAATATTGAGGCAGCTGAACCAGTTGATAGAACAAATAATCAAGAAAATAGAAGATAATTTTTAGCATCTAAAGATTTACTGAATTTGATATAACTGCATGAACTTACCAATATCTCTAGCACAAAGCATCCACTCAAAGGGCTTTACATATTATTCAAAGACACAAATTCCATTTGAGGATATATTTGGACAATTATTTTTTGAATAAATTAATCCAAATAGATAATCCAATATATACCGTTTCCCTGAAAATAAGCCCTCGCCAGAAAATAAGCCCAATCGGGCATTTGAGTGCATGCGTTTTAATAAGCCCTCCCCTAAAAATAAGCCCTTCCCGAAAATATTGCAACACAGCAGCAGCAGCCATGAGGTGACTATGCTCGCTGCCTCCTGCACCTCAAAAATAATAAAACCTCCCTGAAAATAAGACCAAGCACTTATTTTGAGGGTCAAAAGAAAATAAGACCCTCTCTTATTTTCAGGGAAGCCTGCAAGAGGTGAAAATACAATGTAAAAGTGGAGAATAAAAAGAAATCAACATAATGAATGTATTATTTATTTGTATCCTCTGTGCTTTATTTTTACAAATAATTCAAGGCAGCGAACATATACAACACACCTTCCTCCTATTATTTTCCCCACAATCCTGTGAGGAGAATCACTGGTCAAGCTGTCACCCAGCTGGCTTTCATGGCTAGGTGGGACTAGAACTACTGGTCTCCCACACTCCAGCCTGGTGCCCTAACTACTAAATCAAATTGGGTCTTCTGGTATTATCTTCAGAATTTAAATATATGTGGATAAAATTCAGACTTAATTAATATATACACCTAAGCATTAAGAAAGGGAAAAGGCTTGATATTTAGAAACTGGCATAATTATTAGCTCATTTTTTATTTTTAAATCAAAAATACTATGTATTTGACAATAAAAACAGGATTATTGGAACATAAGCTTTCAAAAGGTAAAGGAAAGTGTTATATAAAGGCAATAAATGATACTTATGGTCACATCATCAATAATAAAAATCTTATTTAAAAGTTTATTTATCAAGCTTGTATGCAACGCAACTCACTGAAGGCAATTCTAGTTTGCAAACTAATGCTACTAAAAACCTTACATAGAAAATGTAAGTATTTAGATAACCTAATTTTTCTGGTGCTGTGAACTTGGACTCATTTTTACAATTAGAAGTTTACAGTTTTTTTAAAAAATATTGAAAGTAGAAAATTCTCAGCTTCTAACAGACAAGTTCCATAAAGTATTTAAAAATATTATTAAATGAGAATTTTTGTCATTAAGGTAATTTTCTTCTCTCATGCTAGTGCAATTCTAAAATAGCTTTAATTCCTAAATCACACAACAATTCATTGGAATTATCTTCTTACAGACTTATCTCTCTCCGTATTTATCACAAATAATATACTAAACTAGTAGCTAAACTTCTCAATTTAATTATGGGAGAAATTATGCAGTTTAACCAAACAGATTTTATTCCAAAAAAGGAATATGTCTAGCCCTACCAGAAAACTGTTAATTATTATTCACTCTTGAAAATTAATGTTTAATAGTATGCTCATCAGTGATATTTAAAGCAATCGACTGTACAGAAAGCACTATTTTTAAAACAAACTTTAAGTCTGACAATTTCTTTTTCAACACAATAGATCAGATTGATAATATAATCAATGCTCAATAAAGAATTAAGAAATATGAATCAGAAATAATTTCAAGAATTACCAAGCATGGCTATCAATCATCCTAGCAATTATTAATTCTTGTTATAGAAATATAGTAATAGTTTTATAGAAATAAATTAAAGAGATAAATTGGATTTTTAGTAATTTAAAGTAAATATGATAGAATTTGAAACTTTTGTAGAAATATCGGGGATAATAGCAAATTTTCAAAATAACAACTGAGTTCTGCCAGAAAATTCTTCCAAAATTTTCCTAAAGTATAATTCAAATATATTATTGGGTTTGGATTTAGGAATTAATATAGTTATAATAATATAGCTATTATTTATAATTATATTATAATTAATATAATAAAAACATTAAGGAACTGTTTAATTATAATTTCATATCAATGTATCAGAAGATAAAACAAGAAATGAAAATCAGGAATAAGAAAGATCTAAATATTTTGAACTGAGGCAGTTATATGCCTCAGTTGAGGCATATCCTATCAATAATATGAAATGAGGCAGTTAAAATGATAAAACTTTAATTTTTCAAAAATTGCAAAGTCCCTCATTAAGTGCTTGGTGAAATGGTAATACTTTGGGAAATAAAAATTACGTTTTTTTTAATACTAGAAAAATTAAGAATAGAAATGTCACATAAGGATTCAGAGGCAAGGAGACTGAAGAATTCCGTTTTATTTATTTTTAAATAAGGCAGCATATTTTAGATATATTATTCTCTTCACAATGGAAACTCAGCAAGACTTAGGTGCTGCTACAAAAAGTTAAAGAGATAAATAAATGTTACTTTTTTTCTTCCAGAAGACTTTATAATAGGTAATATAAGTAATGTATTTACATTATTAGAGAGCCAGTTTGGTGTCACAATTAAGGCACCAGAATAGAAGCTGAGAAATCACTGAGCTGGTCACGCTTTCCAAGCCCTAGGAAGGAGACAATGGCAAACCATTTCCAAAAATCTTGAGAAAACTCCAGGGGCTAGTCTAGGTAGTCACCAGGAGCCAAGTTCACTTAAAGTTACACACCTATAAGCTACACTTATTTTTGGGGAAAATATGCAACTTTGATAAAGGGCATCTTTACTGGGACATTCAATATTCTTTAAACAGGATGTGTCAACCTGACAGAAGCTTTGAAAAAAACTAAAATTGCAATAGGGTATGAGACTTCAATAAGACACAAAGTAGAAGGGTTTAAGTTACACTTCAGTCCCCATCTATCCTGGCTAACAGAGCCCCAACTTAATTTTTTTAATAAGAAGGCTATAAGGAGTCAGCATCTCATTGTTTAATTATGAAAAGTTAGCAATGAATTGCTCTTTCCAAACCAAAAGAAAAATGTCAACAATTTATGGAATGTTAGAACTGAAGGTGGGTGACATCCTGTAGATTTAAAAGAAGCAATGTCACTAACTCACATGTTTTGTTACTTACAAGCCTAAGTGCACCAATAGAAGCTATTTAAACTGCAGTAAATACATCAACACAAAACCTATAAAATGGTACTATGCATTTGATTTCCTTTAGTGGCACAAAATAGTCAGTCACCTCTTCATTGGACCAGTCCAAATTTTTATTCTGAGCAATAACAGTTTTCACCTTGAAGGTTTTTTTAAATTGAATACTCTGATACAGAATATACATATAGTCCTCAAACTACGATCACAATTGAGCTCAAAATTTCGGTTACTAAATGAGACATTGAGTTTTATGAACTTTCTTGCCACGGTTGTTAAGCAAATCACTGTAGTTGTTAAGTTAGTAACAAAGCAGTTAAGTGAATCTAGCTTCCCCATTGACTTTATTCCTTGGGTGGTCTTAAAAAGTGATCACATGACCCCAGGACACTGCAATTGTCATAAATATGAGTCAGTTGCCAACCACCTGAATTTTGATTACCTGAACAAGGGAATGTTGCAAAGATCATGTGAAAAAGTTACAGGTTACTTTTTTCAATGCTGTTGTAACTTAAAACTGTCACTAAACAAATCGTTGAAAGTCGATGGCTACTTGTACGACCAATATTCTGTGTGCTGCCAAATTTTATTAAGTTTCAGAATCAACTCAATAATTTGCTATTGTATAATTGCCTACATGGGAAGTTCTTCAAATGATTTGAACTATGATTTATTTAGCCTAGGAAGCCTAATCTAGCCTAAAATTAAATTATGTTTCTATATATGCTATCCTAGTACTTCTTCATTTGGTAAAGGACAATGGCATACCAGAACTAAAAAGTCTCACTAACAGCTTCATGAAGGATTGAAAAATTTCCACAAGTTTTAGGTAACATCCAATAACAATAGCTTCCAACCTAGTGCTAAACTCCCAACTTTATATTCTGACGAATTCTTTAAAATCAGCACTTGCTGATTCAGATGCAACAGAAAACTGATTTCAGAAATTGATAGCTTTGTTAAAAGTAGAGTTCATAAAGTACATGAAGCTGGAAAGATAAGTTAGTTCAGATACAACTTGTTCCTAGGATGGCATTGCATAGATTTATTAGACTAAAAATATATCTGAGGCAAGCCTTTACGATTCAACGTCTTGATTATCTACAATAGGGAACGGTACACACGGATATGTAGCAGAAAAAAGGCAAATACCAGTATTTGTTCTCTGAAATGGGAATGTCCTGTTCCCGCTGTCAGGAAATGCAAATTTTGGGTGCAAATTTCTTGCCTTCTTTATATTTCTGTAACTTCTGTATTTGTGTGAAGTTGACAAGAATCACAAATGTACTTTTCAGCTTGCAAAACTCCTTCCCTGGATAAAATGTTTTCTTAATACACCAAATCATTTTCATTTCTAAAATATGAGATCTCATTAAGGTAAGTGCAGTGTTTCTCAACCTTGGCCACTTTAAAAAGGATGGACTTCAACTCCCAGAATTCTCCAGCCAGAGAAACAGTGAGGTAGTAAATATGATCTTTAAATATATTAAGTTAAAATCATGATGTTTAAAATGAAGCCACAAATTCAATAAGGCATAACTATTAGGAATTCCTATAAAATACCCTTTATAATCTAAGAAGACAGCCTGGTCTGTTTAAATTAAAAATTCTTGACTTTAAAAGCAGAGGAGAAAGAACTGTCAGGGAGGGTGGCATAGTATTTATTTGAGAAAATAAAAATGAGACATGACATAAAAATATAAATAATGGTGTTAAGGTAAGGACATTTAATGACTCCATGGGGAGTACACAGCCTCAATATTTTTTTGGAAATCACAGAAATTGACATATACATAAAACAGAAAAAAACCAGAGAATTCACAAAAGGTTGTCATCAAGTTTTCTGTTTTATTTAAGATTTTAGTTTTAATTCTGAAGAAAGAGGTACATTTCCTTGTTTTTAGTTTTAGCGTCAGGTTATAACCATGTTTAATTTTATGTTTCTTTTTTTCCCCTGTCTTTCAATACTGCACAAACGTCCAGAAACTACAAGGTTAAGTAAAAGCTGCAGGCAGAGGTCGTCAAAGGTTGCGCTCCTGATGATGATCTTGTGGCCCCAATGCAGTGCTATCTCAGAGTGTCTTAATCAGGTGATTAAAAAAAAAAGAGAGACTGACAAGAAGACAGAAAGATTGAAGTGAATATCACTCGTGTTTCAGCTGCTTATAATTATATTATGTATATGCTAGGTATTAAATCTGTGATATTTTAAAAACATTATATTTATTTGAAATCTAAAGCCAAAACTTTTTAAAATTCCCTCTGTTAAATCATTTCTTACCAACATGTCAGTTATTTCTACAGGCAAATTGTCTTTCACCTACTTTATGCCAAAACTTTACTGACAAAACTGTCCCACCCCTTCAAGAGAAAAAAGGAAAAAAAAAAGTTTTTCCCTGTATAATCAACTCACAGAATGCAACACGAATGTTAGGCCACTGCTTTTCCCCAATATATTTCTGCACTGGATTTTGAATTTTGTATTATTTTCTTCTATTGTCAACATGACATTTTTCTGCTATGCTAAAATAATTATGTGCAAAAGATTCATGAAAATATTATGCACTTTGATTTCTCTCTCTTAGTGTGTTTAAAGAAATAGTTTTTAAACAGTGTATTTCAAACACCGACTCAGCAAAACTTAAGAAAAAAAGACAATAGTTATGACCCTGTGATTGCATTGCATTTGGAAGCTGGTTGGGAAAGATTTTGACCAGGAACCAGATTCTTCAGAAAGAAAAATATGAAAGAGGGGCCATAGGTGGGTACAGGAAGTCTGGGAGGAGCAATTCCTGCATTTCTAATGTTTTTGTACTTTTCCTAATGACGATCCAACGCTGAGCTCTGTAGTAAATCTGTGGGGGGTTTACTGGGGGGTCTGAAAGCTGTCTGAAAGC
>JAPKID020002783.1:0-12951 GCA_026931265.2 Tropidonophis doriae
TGTCTAGGATTTTAGGTAAAAACTTGAGTTATGAACAAGGAATTATTTGTGAAAAAAGGCTGTAATTTGTGGAATAAAGAAGCAAAGCAAAAAGAACGTAGTTGTGATTAAGATATACAGATGCTATCTAATAAGAAAATAGAATTCTACCCCTCAATATAAGTGAAATGCTTTGACCACTACACCATATGGGCGATATCATTTCCTTGGGAGTTATTTTAATCAGGATGTCTGAGTACTAATTTGTCTATTTTTTCCCCTTTTCTCATAGCCACAACCCTCTGAAGGTGATGATCTAGAGATGAAGACACATTCCCAAAAAGTGCATTACTGATACTTCCTTGGTTCATGGCAAGAGAAGACAGTCTTCCCAGGGATGGGTAACCATGAAAAAGAACTGTCATCTCCTAAAAGGGCATTACCCCCTTCCCGGTCGAATAGCACTGTATCTTCCAAACACAGCATTGCTTGGCAGGTGTGGATCCTTTTGACTGACTGTCTACAAAACTGATCCCTACCTGTCCCTGGGATTGGGGGAGGAACTCCAGATAAAATGTGTGGCCAGATATACTTGTCTATTGTGCTTGGGTTAATGGGTGTGTTGGGATGGGAAGCTGTGCTAGATATTTTATGGCTCACAGGCCACAACTGGCCCTTCTATTGTCCATATCAGGTCCCTGGCATCAGCAATGGGGCCTTGGCAGGGCATGGGGGTGCAGCAGTGGGGATACAGATCAGCATTGTTGGCCCTCCACCACAGTCTACGTTTGTCATGTGGTTCCTTGAGAAAATTAACTACCCTTCTTTGTTCTAAATGCTAGTAAATTGTAATTCCTAATATTGTCTGTGTTGTTTTTGTGAAACTGTTGAAAGTGGTAGTTCAACTCTGTTCAATGGTCTGCCCATTCCAGACTGCAATACGGGCAAAGTACTTGTTCTTGAACTCTAGCTGGCAGTGATAAGGGGCTGCAGGATAGTGAGTGATGCCTGGATAGTTATAACCCAAGTCATCAAAGATTTCCTTTTGGATGAAAGCCCCATGTTTCTGACCTTTTTTTTTTTTAACATAGAGTTCTGAGAGCTGGGAAGTGATAGATGATTTGCACATCCATAGTGAGGTCATCCAGCAGCCAGAAAGGCAGGAGGGTTACCTGCTAAAGAAGCGAAAATGGCCCTTGAAAGGCTGGCACAAGGTATGGTGTCAATAAAGTGGACTTTATTTCTATGAGTCAATGTTGGGCATGAACTGCAACTTTGCTCCTTGTTATATTGAGTTGTCCCTACATGTCTTGGTACCCCACTGATCTGAATTAAATAACTATGGCACTAAATTAACAACTCCAATTCCAAGCCACTCTGGCTCTCCTGAACCTGGGAGATAAAGTGAATATTTGGGAGTTAGTCTCCCAAATATCTACTGGCTGCTGCTGTCAATTCCAGAAGTTGCACTTCAGTCTATCAGGAGACCTATAAATGACAGACGGTTCTTTCAAGAGTTCTTACAAGGATTGTTGCCATAATATGTGTGAATTATTTTGGATGCTTGGCGGTGGTGGTGGTACAATTTTAGGCATATTTAGCTGTGAATAATTCTTAATTGAAATTAATGGGTCTCATTTTCAAGTATTGGAAATTCCAAGTATTTCCAAGATGCCATACCAAGGATTAAAATCTGCTGCAATTGATTGAGATCATTCTAACAAAATACAAGGTCGTCATCACTTAACAACACCAGGACTTCTATCCTTATATGGCATAGTTGAAAGTGAGTACACCACTTGGCAATGGCATGTCCAGAAAGCCAGATTACTGTTATTAAAGGATTACACAGGTCATTAAGTGAGGACATCATGTGATTATACCTTGTGACTTCTTGCCAGATTCCCTATTGAATTTGCTTATCAAAATCCAGCAGAAATGGTCATAAATCACAATCACAATAATAAATACTAGCCAATGGTACATTTAGGTAGTCCTCGACTTACGACTACAATTGAGCCCAATGTTTCTGTTATTAAGATATTTGTAAAGTGAATTGTGCCCCATTTTATTATCTTTCTTGCCTCATTTGTTAAGGAATTTATATCTGTGAAAATAAACTGCAGCTTGTTTTATAAAGTTTAATGAGTATAATGAAAAATAGTTCAAAGTCTGGATTCTTTTTTTATTGGAATATTTAAAATATGTTAAACAACAGGTCAATTTTACAATTGTTTCAGAATAATCTCCTAAAAAGTGAACATCAGTGTAAGCAGCAATAATCTAGGAATGTTGTTGACTAAACTCGAGTGAAATTAATTTTCAGAGAAAAAATATCTAAGCAGGACAAAAGCTTAAAGTACCTATTTACTTTTAAAGTGTTTATTTACTGTATTTATATACTGTGGTGCTGCAATGGTTAAAATGCAGTACTGCAGGCTACTTCTGTCGGCTGCCAGCTGCCAACAATTTAGAGTTCAATTCTCACTGGCTCAAAGTTGACTCAGCCTTCCATCCTTCCGAGGTCGGTAAAATAAGGACCCAGATCGTTGAGGGCAATATACTGACTCTGTAAACTGCTTAGAGAGGACTGTAAAACACTTTGATATGGTATATAAGACTAAATGATATTGCTATCTAACCTTTAATGTTTTAATAAATAATTAAAGGAGCCTACACAATACTTCTGCAGCCTATTTCCCCCCAAACAATCCTGTGACTTAGATTTTGCTGAGAGAGAGTGAAAAGCCTAAAGTTACCCAGCCAATTTTGATGCAATAGGAAGTGCTTGACATTCACAAATCTCCTGGCTTCTAGCCTGGTGCATTAACTACTAGACCAAATACTGACTGCTGGAGGAATGGAATGTGCATTCTAAACAATGGCATGACTGGTGCTTAGAATTTTGATTGGAAATACTGAACAATTAATAAATAGTAGAATATTAATTATTCTATTTATGCTATAGGTCATCCTTATGATCTTCATTTTTAGTAAACAATCTAAACCTATTTTTCCAATTGGTGGACTACAACTTCTAAAATTCTCAGCTGGCATAGTCATTAATTGAATTGGAAAAGACTAGTCTAGAAACCAGTGAATATGATAAAAGCAATTTTGAAATTCTATTGTCCAACTCTTTCAACTTTTTAAAGAATATCATATGATATAGCTTATTGATTTTATTCAATCAAGTCCAGTACTATTGATTTATTCTTTCCCCCTTTTCTCTCTCTTTTTTCCTATAAGCGTTATTTTGTTTTGGAAGATGGCATTCTGAAATATGCCACAACACGCCAAGATGTGAGTATAGAATAGTAGAATTGGGAATAACTGAGTGTCATGTATCTATATTTACAGGAAACCTAATGGGGACAAAGGAGGGCAGTTAATTTACTGAGAAACGTATTTTAAAAAAGGGTTTATATAATTTATCTGTGTAACTTCATTTGTGATATTTTCTCAAGGTCTTGAAGGGGAAGTTACATGGCTCCATAGATGTTTGTTCGTCAGTCATGTCAGTTAATAAGAAGGCCCAACGTGTGGACTTGGATACAGAAGAGAATATTTATCATCTTAAGGTACACGTGGAATGACCCAGGATGAAAGAAAAGATCAGTGGAATTCTGCAATCATATGCCAATTAATTCTTAATCTCTGGTTTACAAATACTAAGCTGTTCTTTCTCCATTGTTCAAAATCTGAGAATTGGTTTGAGAATGTATGTGATGGAGAAAGGCTTGAACTGACAAACTATACCTGAAAATATGTTTTTGCAGTTATTGTGTTGGCTGCACAAAACATTTCTCCGTGTGGTAAAGCAGGAAAATGCTTTGCAGAACAATAATACACTAATATCTAAAATATGTCTGTAGCGTTCAGCACGCATAATAGTATCCTCACCAAGCATTTTGTTCACAGCTGCTTATTGTTCTCTGGATCTCTGGTAAAGGATAAAGAGTCCACTTGTTCTCTTTTGTGAAGATAGAATTCAAATCCCAACTGAATATTTAAAGCCTTTTCATGGTAGAATTATTTATGCATATGCATGCAGGGCACAGCTGAGTATATGGCATCTTGAAGTTCGATTGTATTCATCTATTGCTAAAAGCAGGAATTAGTTTCTAAATTATATTTTCTTGTGCTTTTAAAGTAATGTAGCATGTTGATTCTGTATGAATTGGTGGGTGCACATTTTTATTTATTATGATGAAGTATCTGAAGCTTCCCATGGTCTTTGCAGAGTTTCTGAAATGAGGCAGTTTTTAAATCTTCTAAGTCAAATAAATACTTGATGACAACTGTTATCTCTACCCTAACCATAGCAAGTAACTATCTTTTGTCAGTCATAAAAATTGGAAAAAAGCACAAATTATTGCCATGGAATCATGTTAAGATGAGGCTCATACATTCATGCCAACTCTCAAATAATGCAGCTCAGAATCACTATGTTTGGGACAAATGCTTTTATTTTCTTAACATTTTGCTGTCTTCTCTCGGCCTCACTTATTTTAGATAAAGTCCCAAGAGCTATTCAATAATTGGGTTGCAAAGCTGTGCTTGCACCGGCAAGCAGAGAAATCACATGTATCCCGAAGACCATTCATGACAGGTGGTGGCAGAGCCTCTCATCCCACACAAGTGAGTACAGTAAAATAGAGCCTTCTTGCTTGATGGTAAGCATCACTTCTGAAATGTGATAATGGAGCATCTTAAGTATCCCTCACTGTTTTTTGTAGATTGTATGCAGAGAGGAAAATTGTATAGCATCTATCCAAATAATTACATTTTGCAACATGGGTCAAAGTTGTGTAGATTATTCCAGTGAATAATTCTCCTCTCCTTCCTCCACTCCTCTGTTCTCCCTACAATGCTTTTGAGCTTTTCCTGGACTTAGACGCCAGAAAAGGAAGAAGTAAATTGGCTGCTTCTATTGCTAAGAAAGCCAGCAAATAAAACTATATTTTATTTTTCTTGCTGTCTAGTAAATTGGGTGGATTTTAGAAGAGGAAAAGTGAAACACCAGAAGTGTATGTGTATGTGTGTTTTGATCTAAGAGTCTCTGAGCATCAGCAAGATTCATCTTGGAAATAGGTATTTTTTAAAATGTTTCTGCCAACTGGGTGGCAGCACTTAGCCAAACTTGGTTGACAATGAAAACTCAGATATGGTATTTGGTAACATCCACCAGGAAATCCTAGAGCTGTTTACTAAAGTGGGACATCAAAGCAACAAGTTTTTAAAAAATCCCAGCGAAGTCACAGTGAACCACTTCCAAACTATTGTTAAGAAAATGACATGGAAAATTCCATATAGTCCTCAGAAGATAAGCTGGAGTTAAGAAGCATTTTCCTACTATTGTATTTTATAGAAGTCAATATCAGCTTTAGGGTACTATCCAAACTCTCCTTGGTACACAATTTCTCAGACAAGTTTTTTATGTAGTTGAGAATGTTCTCTATGGTATCCATTTTGTGATAACATTTTTTACAGATTTACCAAGAGTTTAATAGGCGATCCATCCTAGATTCTGAAATCTGGAGTGAATTTTCTATCTCCTTTGTTTCTAGTTTCCATTCTTCCTATATTGTCCTTCTTCATTCTTGTAGGCTTGCAGCTCACGGCGCCACATACTGATGTCAGAAAGTGCACCTGCCTTATCTTCACTGGCTAGTCCCCAAGAAAAGGTGAATTCTTGGCTCAGTGACAGCAAAGGACTGGACAGGTGCTCAGCAGGTAAGAATGAAACTTCTTATCAATCAGAAGGTTTTTCTTAGCTGGTAGTCCTAATATTTGAGCTTTGGCTATTTCCAAGCCAGCTTTCATCTTCAGAGATTAGAATAGAATTTATCAGCGTAACTAGATATCTGATGAAGGGATTGGCCAGTTACCTACATTAATATAATATCTTCTGTTATGTGTGGGCTTATGGGACAGGAGGACAAGTTCTTCCCAATCAATTTTCCTTAGGTTTTGGTCACTGAATACTGTACGTTCTTGTGGGAATTTAGCTAGTGAAATACGTTTTCAGTGTAGGTCATCCTTCCCTTAGCAAATTTCCCTCAGTGGATGTTCTTTTCCAACGGCTGATTGTCTGGTGTTTTGATACTCTGAGAGAACAGGCAGTGCTGCCTTACTATATCCTAGTCTACTTTTTCTTTTTTTCTTTTTCTTTTTTCTATTCTTTCCCAGAACTCTCAGAATGTCAGGGAAAGCTTCAAGAGCTCAGCCGTATGCTACAAAGTTTGGAATCTCTCCACCGCATTCCCTCTGCCCCTCTAATCTCAAGCAGTCAGGTAAGGTACAGGTGTGTTAGTAGCATTCCTTTTCTGAAAAGTTTTACATTAAAAAAATAACTATTTAAGCAACATATTTGGTCAAAGGCTACAAGGTTACTTTCACACTACTTAGGACAGTTATGAGTCACTGTGTAGTAACAATTACAAATCAGACCATTCCTGAGATTAGATTATGATTAGCATTTTGATTTGGAATTGATCTTTGATGGTTGTACAGTTTGAGATTGCATCTTGATTTTACAGACCTCAACAGGAACAGAAAGACCCAGAAAAGCAAAGAGATCGACGCGGATCTGGTGCACTCAGAGCTTTGCAAAGGATGACACCATAGGCAGGGTGAGATGGTTTGGGGATGGGGTAGATAGCGTTTGGCACAAAGGTAGGAAATATAGAGTGAGAGGAGCAATCAATTAGCAATGGAGAGATTTTTTGCTATGTAAAGATCCCAATTTCAGATCTCCATAGAGGGCTGGATGAAGGGCCCAAAGAGTTGCTACCAATCAGTATGATCAATAGTGGACCATTGACCCCATCTCAAGGTTAGGAAGGCCACAGTTGATTTTGGAGATGAGGTACTTTTCTGGGATAGAGAAAGGAATCATTGTAAGGAATTGGAGAGGAAAGGATTTGAATTGGGAAGGTTTTGTGGGTGCCTAAAACCAATTGGTTTTTTTTCTAGCAGGTGGGACGCCTGCATGGCTCCGTTCCCAATCTCTCAAGATATTTTGAGTCCTGTCAGAACCAGGCCATGTTTAGCGTACCTCCAGAGTATAGCCAACTCCAAAGAAGTTTCTGGATCTTAGCTCAGAAAGGTGAGCTCAGTGCAGATATTAATAGTTGTATCGAAAGCTCAGGGATGACTGTCTTATTTTTACTATGATGTAGTGGAAGACACTGATTTCCATCCTGGACTGTGGAGAGGAATGAAGCCATTGTTTCATGGCAGGGGTGTGAAACTCAATTTCATTGGTGTCTGCATCAGGGTTGTGTTTGACCTCAGGGCGGGCATGGCTGGGTGGGGGTGGTCAGCTCGATATCACTTGTATCGGAGGTGCCTGTGGAAGACTGAGCGCTTTGCCAGGGAAAATGGGCATCTAGGCTCCGTTTTTTTACTGTGACAGCCTCTTGTAACCCTCTGCCAGTGAAAATGGAGCTCAGGAGCCTGGTTTCACTGGCAGAGGCACTGCAGGCCAGTCCTTTGCTGTTTCCTGGGCAGCCCTGTGGGCCCGATCTAAGGACTCCGCGGGCCAGATCTGGCCCCAGGGCCTGGAGTTTGACATCACTGTTTATGGGTTTGGTTATTTGCTTTCTTCTCTTCTTAAATTCTTCCCATCTCCTGAGACATATGTTTTGTCACAGTCAGTCACAGCCATTGAGATCTAGAGAGTTTCTATTCCTTTTGTAACCCATATAAAATGAACAGATTTTGTTCATATATTATATAACTTTGCTTTTGGAAAACGGAAAACATACATAATAAGGAATCTTGCCTATCCGTTGCTCTCCAGATATATTGGATTACAAATTCCACCATTTTCCACCAATAAAGCTATCTAAAGTGCATCAGAAAGGGAAAACAATGTTGTGTCTTTAGAAATTTCTCCCCACCTTCTGAAAGTATAGTCTCTCTTGAAGAGACTTACTGACTTACTCCTGAATTACACTGTATCTCTTGCTTGCACACAAATTTCAAATCAACTTAGTTGTGAGATTTCATTGAACCTTGATGCATCAAGTGTAGGTACTCTTACATTTCAGAAGTATTGTGCTATAGTTTCTACCATCCTTGCAATTGCTTATACTGGTTGGAATTAATGACGGCTGAAGCTCATAATGTCTGGAGGCACCATCTTGTCTATTTGATATTTTAATATTTTATATTTTATTCCCACTTGGATCATTGCTGTCTATAAAATTTGAGGTGCTGAAAGTTAAAATTCTGAGGATTCTGGAATCTTTTCTTGATAACAGAATCCTCTGCACTAATGGAATATAATGCTGTCTGTAATTTATTTATTTTTGTTGCCAGTTCATGGTTCTCTCAGCAGTGTGCTGGCTGTGCTGACCTCTGAGCGTGACCGTCTCCAAGAATTGCAGCAGATGTTAGATCTGCAACGTGACACTCTGTCTTCTGCACAGGTTGACCTTGGAGATGGCATCAACTCTACTACAGCTAGTGTAAGGGATCATGATCCTGTGAAAGAATTGTTAAGTGTTGGTTTAAGGCTTAGCTGAGAAATTCCTATATCCCCCGCCAGCCCAAATCAAGACACGTCATTTTACATAAACTGCAAGGATCTTCCCACCATCCCACTACCATCTTATTTCCTGTATTTGAAACATGTATTTCTTGGAAAGGTGCTGATGCCATTCCAGCCTTATTTTGTAATACTCAGTGTGACATACATAATCTTCCTACCTCCTGTTTTCCCTACAAGAAAACTCTATGAAATGGGTTGGGCAGAGAGAAAGCACCTGTCCCACAGTCACCACCTGGACTTCATGCTTACAGAGGGACTAGAACTCAGTGCTTCTTTTACTCCACCCCCTGGTTTTAGTCCACCCTCTTAACTAAAGGATAACTACCATCAAACTGGTAAAAAGCTCTACATCGTGGCAAATGTATTTAGTCCCCTGCATAATGTGATTGTCTGAGTGCTTTAAGGCAGAACTCAGTTTCTTCACAGTTTAGGAAAGGATCAGTGCTGAGTTTTAATTTACAATATTTAACACTCACTTCCTCATTTCCCTTGCGCCAAAATAACAACCTTCTTCTTTTTTTACTCCTTCCAGGCTTCTCTTCAGACTCTTGACAATCCTGAATGTATACGCCGCTTCCATTCACTCTCTGTCTCCTCAGATACCACTCTGGATTCTTTTGCCTCATTCAGTGCTGATGAGGTAAACCTTTCCCTAAGCGAAAAGTAACTTGAACTGCTCTATGGCCAGAAATCACAGGACAGTTAATGTATCTCTAGCATAATCACTGTGTATTAATACACAAATGCTTCCTTAGGCTGCATGAGAAAAGTATGGTGAACAGGTAAGAGAATTATCACAAGGGAAAACAGCTTCTCTCCTGTTTTGTGGCATCTGACATTATTGTAGCTGCCCATAGTTGCAGCAATGAGATAAGTGGTTATATAATTTTAATTAAAATAAAAAATAAAAATAAATAGATGTTCCCTGGTTGCTGTTGGAATTGGGTATTTTCCTGTCTGAAAGGTAGTGAAGGGAACCATGAAATCTTCTGCCTTAATTTTGTCAAATGCAATCATATGGAAGGAGTTTGGTTTTGTTAATGCTATGATCAACCTCTGTAAATATTGATACAAATTGGGAGTCAGGTTTCTGACTTCAGCATGAAAAGGCTGAATAAATTCTGTTTTGTTTATTAGTCTTTTGTGTTACTCCAGTCTTAAAAATGACTCTGAATGACATTCATAACCAATCTGGTAATCAGATTAAAAACACTTTATGTAAGAAATGTATATAATATTAGGGAAGCAGGAGCAAATGGGTTTTTTTTTGTTAACAGGTCTTGAAATATTAGCTTGTCTTATGGTGTGGCCTAAATTATGTGACAAATCTTTCAGAAAGTGAGAAGTTTGATAAAAAGAAGCTGTAATTACAGAAGGGAAGAACACATCCCCCCCCTCCCCAAAGAGAGTGCTGAACAAGAAAAGGCATATGTGAAGTCTTTATAGATAAAAATTCAGCAGCATAAAAAACCAGTGCTTTGCAGGAAGATGTTTCTTTGAAACAGTTTTTAACACCTTATATTAAATTTTGAGAAATGCTGCAACACTTTCATTATAGTTGCCTCATCATAATCTGACAACAGCTCTTCCCTCCCTCCCCCAAGTTCGGTCCTTTGAGCCTTGGCCACTTGACAGAGATGCTGCCAACTCTGGAATGCCAAGAAAAAGAAGAGAAAAGCTTGAGAAGGGGTTTAGAGTTTCATTCAGTTCAGTGGTGGGTTTCTAAATTTTTTAGAACCTTTTATGAAGGTGTGGCCTGCTTTGTGGGAGTGGTTTGCTGGCCATGTGACCGGATGGGAGTGGCTTGGCAGTCATGTAACTGGATGTGCGTGGCCAACTTGTAAAATGTGGTGAAACTTACTTAACAATGCTCTTGCTTAGCAACCAAAATGTTGGCTCAGAAACTGGCAATTGAAGCATGCAAGTCTTAAAGCTGTCAAGTTACAAGACCCTTGCACCCCTAACCCTTTAGAAAAAAAAACCCCAGGGGTGTTAAAACTTGACAGCTTTAAGACTTGTGGACTTCAACTCCCGGAATTCCTCCTCTCACTCTTCATTTTGATGATGTGCCGGACAGGCAGGGGAAGGGAGCTGCAACCAGTTCTAAACGGCCTTGTAGATTTGTGGAATCTCTTCTATAGAAGAAGCTAGAACTGGCAGGAACCCACCCCTGGTATCACTCTTGAATGTGACCCCCATCTAAGGTTAAAGATGGAATTATCCCTTCATTTTTTTCCTAACAGGTTTCAATAGTTATTCAGACTGGAAAATTTCTACAGCTTTATTCCTAGCATACTTAGAGAGTCTCGGGTTGGGAAGGTAGATTCAAATATATTCTCAATTTGACCTACAAAAGACAGATCTGATAGATTGAGCTTGAAAAAAATGAGTATAAATGGTGTAATTCTTTATATTTATGAATTAAACTTCGGCTAGAAAAAAAGTTAACAATTGAAATTAACAGTCAATTAGAGTACATTGTGTATTTATGCATCTCTCTCTCCCTCTCTCTCTCTTTCTCTCTCTCTGAGTGTGTGTGTAAATTAGGTAACTAAAAAGGAAACGGTGTAGAAACGTTTATACCTAACCAGTCATAAGAAAGTTTGGATCTCTTGAATGGGGCAAATGGAAAATATGTCAAAGGATTGTTTTCAAAATAAGCAAGAAAACCGGGAGTAAATATAGTTAACCTTTTTAAACTGCTACTTAATAATCCCAAAAATTAATAACAGATTTTTGAGACTCTATACCAGCTAAATGGTTACAGATGTCAAAGATTTTTCTGTTTCCACTCTCCATCTTCTGACAACTCTGACCATTTTTCCCTTGAAAATTAACAATAAGTTCTTTAATATCCATGTAAGAAATCAGAAGTGAATCAACAACTTAAAAGTTTTATAGAAAACTATTTAAACTGAAAAACTGTGTATGTATTTAGATGCATTTTAACTAAAATAATATTCTAGTATTAAAATATCCTAATTTTATGATAGCATTTAAGAGGGAATTTCTATGGAATTTTCATTTTTAACTGCAATTCAAATTGGTCAGTTGACCTCAGTCCATACAGCTGTTAGAAATAGCTATTAATTGAGAAGGCAGGTGAGAAGGCAGGTAGAGTTTGTTTGGACCAACTACACCATCTGGGTCCCAATGAAGATAGACCTAACCGTTTGAATTTAGCAAGGCATTTTCTAAAATACTCATTTTTTTGGCAATATGTTCATAACATTTTACCACACTTGGAATGGAGGAGGACATGAATCTGCAGGCTCAGAATGCAAGATGGGGAGAGGAAAGACGAACCTAAGTGAACGCAATAAACTATTTTCCATTCTGTGCTTTGTTTTTCAAAACTTAAAGATTAAAAGTTTAGTTTGTGCTGTGTTTTTTTCTCCCCAGAAACACTGTGATAGGCAGAAGGCAAATCTAAGAATCCGCTTCAAACCTTCGCTCTTCCAACATGTAGGAACCCATTCCTCTCTGGCTGGCAAAATACAAAAGTTGAAAGTGAGTAGAGAACATCACGGTTATAGAAATGAGGGCGGGGAGAAGGGGAGAGAGGAGCAAGTGACAGAAATTTTTTTTTTTGCTTTATGTTAACTATTTAATTATACAAGCAGTATGCATAGTCCTCATTTAATGATTGCCTCATGTAGCAACCATTTTGAAATGACAATAAATGAAAAAGTAATTTTACAATTAATCCTCCCACTTATGACCTTTGCAGGTCTATAAAGAAAAGGAAAGCTGAAATAAAATTAGTTTCACTTAGCAGTCACTTTGCTTAACAACCAAGTTTCCAATTCCAATTCCAACTAAGTAAGATTATTAAGTGGGAACCACCTAAAAGTTCTTGCTTTTATTCCCTGGATTGCTGAAAGTGGCTTGGGTGGAGTAAAAAAACTTAGTGGATTGCATGAAGACAACCCAAAGTGTGGCTGAACCAGGTGTGCTTCACACTAGCAGACTTGCAATTTTTTTTCCTCTGACTTAAATTTAATCAAATCTGAATTCCAGTAAGGAATCTTGTAATGCTACACATCTTAGATGTTGAGGAATAGGCCAATGTCAAGATGGATGAGGGGAGAAAAATGTTTTGAAAGTAAAAATAACTTCCAGGAGGGCAGGAAAGTCCTGATGTAGTTTAATTCCCCTGCAGTCACCTGTGTGTAAGGTTGGATGGCAATATGTGTGTTTAATAATAAATAAAATATACTTTTAAACCTGTATTAGGGGTTATGTCCCATGTGGCTCAGTGGCTAAGACACTGAGCTTGTCAATCAGAAAGGTCGGCAGTTCGGTGGTTTGAATCCCTAGCGCCGCATAATGGAATGAGCTCCCGTTACTTGTCCCAGCTTCTGCCAACCTAGCAGTTCGAAAGCATGTAAAAATGCAAGTAGAAAAATAGG
>JAPKID020002784.1:1709-12950 GCA_026931265.2 Tropidonophis doriae
CCGGGGGGGGGGGGGGAGCTTTCCTAGAACTAGTGCTGCACAAAGCCCTCCGAGTGATCCCTTCCTTCTCAAGTGATTTTCATTGGAAGTAGCAAGGAACTCGTGGGTCCCTCTATACTACAGCTTGCTTAAATACCGATCTTGCTTCTGCTGTTACTTATTCTCCTTTCTCCCCCTGCCCTGACCATCTCAACAGTTTCTCAAGGCCCTTGAACCTGGGAGGGAAAATCAGGATGTGGGTATGCCACTCTCAACAAAAGAGTGGGTCCTCTCTAGGGCATCAGTTGGACCCAAATATTTCCTCTTCAGATGCACAAATGGTGGCTCTACAGGTAGTCTTGGACGTAGGGGCACAACTGAGCCCAAAAGTTCCATTACTAAGCGAGACAGTTGTTAAGTGAATTTTATGGCCCCATTTTATGAGCTTTCTTGTCATAGTTTTTAAATGAATCGCTGCAGTTGTTCAGTTAGTAACATGTTGTTAAGTGAATCTGGTTTCTGCATTCACTTTGCTTGTCAGAAAGTTGCAAAAGGTGATCAGATGACCCTGGGACACTTACAACCGTCATAAATATGAGCCAGTTGCCAGGCGTCTGAATTTTGACCAGGTGACTATGAGGATGCTGCAATGGTCATAGGTGTGAAAAATGGCCATTCCATTTTTCAGTGCTGTTGTCACTAAACAAATGGTTGTAAGTTGAGGATTATCTGTAATGGCATGGTCAGACCTATGTTTCTTTGCTCACTAGGCCTGTGCGTGGACGTACAGGTATTTTCCATTAAAGCTACAGCAAATGGAAAATTATACTTAAAACTGGAGACCAAAGGCATTCAATTTGGGTATTTATTGCTGATTCTATAGGGAAGCCAGAGCTAAATATGTCCCCTTCTACTTTCTAGTAGCTAAGCCAGTTTGAAATTCTATTTGTTTTCTTCTTTTTTAATTTTTCTAAAGGTAATCATGGCCATGACCAGTAAAAAAAAAAAAAGTATTACATTTAAAACTGATTTGTATTCTTACAGTTTTTATTTCTTACATTTAATACATGGGCATAGAAATTTACTGTGCTTCCAGAGCTATTCTATCTGGGCTGTAAAATTTTAGGATGGCTATTACATGACAGCAAGCGGATACCGAAATCCACAACAGCTCTTTGCTGCCGTGCAGTGGCCACTCACTCACATTTATCCAATTTTAATTAACGTATATTGTATTTAGTTTTTTGTTCTTCACTGTATAATTACTTTCTTTGTTGTGCTTGGTGCTAGTGTTGCAATTTTTTACTGTTATAAAATTATGAAACCTGTACCTTAAAAAAAAAAACCTATCTAGTTGTAATCTAGATTTCTGCAGCCCAGATACAGTAGCTTTAATTAGCAATTGCTTTAATTGCGCTCAGCAATATTGTTCAGGTCATTAAGGAACTATTCCATTTGTTTTTAAGCATGTGTTTTATTTTACCTTTGGCTGCCATAATAAAAGAGGGTGGATTACAGCTGTTCAGCATTTGTCATGCCTCTCAAATCATAGTAACTTGATTGGTAGACATTCTCTTATCCTTTGGGTTTTTTTGCCATGCTAACTTATGAACCACTCTTAATACAGTATAAAATTGTGGTAATGAAGTATCTTATTCGTAGAATAAGAAAGCTATGAAAACGAAGAAAAAAAATGAAAAGAAAGCAGCAAAAGAGGCAAATGTGATTGAAGTCCTCTTTTCTTTTTTCTTAATCCCTATCTGGGTTTTGCCATCTTTGCTCTTTTTTGTTTCATGTTGGTTTTTGTCTGTTTGAATTTTTTTTAAAAAAATAACATTTTGTAAATCTGCCAGAGCGGATGCGAGTTGGACAGCATCTAAATTTAATAAACAGAAACATGGGACTTCAATAAAAAGATGTCTCTGTGTTTCTTATCCAAGTTAATCCTACCTTTCATTTTCTAACACTTCAACATCAAAACTTACAAGGTTTCTAAGTCGCGCTAGGTTTCTATCAGCAGAGCAGAAGCGATGGAGAAATTTTTCCGTTGGTTTCTCTCCCATTAATAGCTTCCATCCTGAAATCAGAGTTGAAAACCTTTCAAATCCAATATTCCTTAAAATGGGCTCTTATACATTCTAGGGCAAAGTGTTGCAGCCTCTTCCCACTTTCAGTACAACTTGTTCACTAGTTACTCTTTGTTAACCAAACTCAACTCACAGAGTGGTTGTTGATGGGTGGGGGGAATAGGAGGAGGAAGGAGTATTGTCTATATTTGGAAATATATTATTGCCAAGAAAACTACATAGATGTGCACATGAGGCCAAAGCGAGTTCAATTAATTTTACCATACTAGACATAAGATGCTAAATGGAATACATAATAATTATTAAGATGTGGCACACCGTCAGCCAGATTATTATTATAAATAATAATAAAAACAGTGCATACTATTACCAGAGATCCATAATCCACTAATATACCACATTTCCTTATGTGCCTTATTTGTCTTTTATTGTGAACCAATACAATAAACATGTCATTACAGAGATGATGGTATGTATCATTCTCCACTTGGAATTGTTCTGGATATGATAAAAGTTGTCGTCTCTCTATGGAAAATGAGAACAATTATGGAAACTGCCAAAGAAGCCTTGATCTGCCTTTAAACACCAATGCTTTAGGGCAGGAGTCTCCAACCTTTGCAACTTTACGTCTGAAGGACTTCAGTTCCCAGACTTCTCCAGCCAGCTTTGCTTTCCCAGACTTCTCCAGCCAACTTTACGTCTGAAGTCCTTCAGACGTAAAGTTGCAAAGGTTGGAGACCCCTGCTTTAAGGCAGCCATCTAGTTTTTGCTTGTAAAATAGTTTACAGGGCATGTTCAGCGTTACATTATATTGCATAAGATGGGTAGCAGCAACAGTACCATATTCTCTTGCTGGTTGAGTTGTAACTTTGTAATGTCAGAACATAAACTACGGGTTACTGCTAGGATCAAAAGCTGGTGAAGTAAAGCCCCAACAGTATGACTAAGATTTTGAGAACCAGAAGCATCAGACACTTTTCAAAGAGCTGAGAAGGCTTGCTATGTCTTAACAAGAACTCCGTTTGTTTTGTACTCTTAATTGACAACTTCTCATGATGGCCTTTGGAGTGACAAACCCACACTACAAATGTTACTTTTAGTCAGTATGCTGAGCTGTTGCCTTACTTCTTTCTTCTATGTTTAAGTAACTGATTCTTCAAGTGAAACACCTGCAGGGATCATTATTTAACCTAGGAATATATTTTGAATCTAGATCCCAACACACATTTATTACTGAGACAGATTTCCCCCCCCTGTCATTTGAGGACAAAGCCCTAAGGGAGAAACTCCCATCAGCTTTGCCAAAAGCGAAACGGTGCCATGTCTTTCATCTCCCCGCTGCTTCCCTCTGCATGCCTCTCAAGCCTCTTTGCAGCTCCCCATGCTTAGCGGCACATGACCAGGGAAAGTAAGGCCGTTCTGTTTTGATTTTGGTAGATAATCTTATGCCGTGGAAGCCGGACGAACAAAGTGAAGCGATCATGAGGAGAGGCAAACCACACAACACAGAGCGGCGGATGGGAGGTAGTTTGGAAAAACAAGGGGGAATGTAGAAGAACCCACAAATGTGGGGCAAACCAGAGACGCTCCAGTGCTTTTCACACAGTATGTTTCTCTTTTCCTAGTTGACGTATTCTGCCCCTCTTTTGTGTGTATTTTCTTAAAATGCTCTATGGTTGGTATCAATGTACTGTATATGCACATTGTTCTCAAGAACCACAGTAAAAATGCATCTGATTGAAGCTCCAATTTTATACTCCAACTAGCTCTTTTCTTATTTATGTCATGTATAAAATGTACCTATAAAAGAACCTACTGTTTTATGTCTTTGTACAGTATACACATGATTAATTTACCCATGCAGAATATTTTTTGCAATTATTTACTTGAATAAAAGGAAATCCCCAACTTTCAGAGTTGGAGGAATGCTGAAATATTTGTCAATAAAATCATCATGAGGTTAACAGGAGCTGTGTCTCCACTCATGTTCCTCCTCCTTATGTAACCTGGGAAATAAATGCATGCATAACTCCCATCATACACTTCTCTTTCAGGAAAGCAAAGTGCAGCAAAAGGGTAAGAAAAGCCTTGATATCAGCCCAGATTAAGTTGTATGGATAAACTGTGCCCATGTAAATTCATGGTAACCTTTTTTTAACTTATATTACACAGTGGCAGCCTATTACCCCAGCCTCAATTATTCTTTTCAGGGAAAATCAGACACAAATCAAGTTGAGAACTCAACAATGAGAGCTATATATTTTTTTTAATTACAAATATATTATGAACCTGAATGACTGTAAAAAGAAACTGTAACATTTAATATTGGCAAATGGTTGATAAAAAAAATTAACCACACTGTATTATTACAAAAGAATCATAACTCTCTTAACTGTTTGAATTTAACATTGTCTAACTTTGGATGACATTTGCTGCCTGGAATGCCAAACTTTCTCTGAGGTACTTGGATTATAATCTGACTTTAGGAAATGCACATGGCTTCTGTTAAAAATTACCAATCTTAACAATATAGTTCTTTCCTGCCTGTTATAATTTGTACTATTGTTTTATGCTCTGACATCCCCACTCCTGCTTTTCTGTGATGCACAAAGACTACAAGGAGACATAACATTGTGATGTTGGATTCTAGCTGAGCTAGACTTAATCAAGGGGTATCAAATAGCCGTCCAAACATTTTAGTCCCATATTTCAGTTATGAGTCAAGCTAAATTCTGTAGAAAGATGTGAGATAAATTATTATATAAAATCCAAACCTAGAATATTGTAATTTTTGTAGCAGTTTGGTCCACGTGACTTCTAGTTCTCCTGGGAGGACCCAGATGGTTGCAAACTCGAAAATTGTTTAACATTTTTCCAAAGATAAGTTAGAGTGAGTCGATTCACATCTGCAGGCCAAGTGTTGGGGGTTGCAACAGGGGATCACATCTGCATCATGGGAATAATCTGCTATAGAGGCATTATCTGATGCAATATCCTGAAGAATATCCATAAGGGCCTTATTTACCAAGGGTAAGACAGAATGATACTCGGCACTGTGAATGTCCATCGGCTCTTGCTCTTGAATATCACGCTGCAAGTTAAAAATGAGAGGTGGCTGATGATGTACTTCCTGACCAATGCTTCCATCACATGCTTTGGCACCACCTAGAAAGAGAGAAATCACCCAAGTTCTTTTAACAGCTATCTTTTGAGGCAACTATTCTACATTATGAGAAGGAATAATCTGGGTGTACTACTGTAGGCTGAGTGTAAAATAGTCCTCGACGTACGACCACAGCTCAGCTCAAAACTTCCATTGCTAAGTGAGACAGTTGTTAAGTGAATTTTGTTAAGTGAAATTTGTTAAGTGAATTTTGACCTTTCTGGCCACAGTTGTTAAGTGAACCATTCATTATTTGTTATGATAGTAACATGGTCATTGAGTCTGACTTTATCAGAAGTTCGTAAAAGGGGGCGTGACCCCAGCACACTGCAACTGTCCTAAATATGAGCCAGTTGCCAAAAGTCTGAATTTTGATCACATGACCACAGACATTCTGCAACAGTTGTGTGAAAAATGATTTGAAGTCACTTTTTCTAGTGCCATTGTAACTTTGAACAGTCACTAAACAAACTGTTGTAAGTCGAGGATTACCTGTACAGTCCAGCCAAAGGATAAGCACTTAATGCAATGATTTTAGCAGAAAGAAAAAGAACGTAACTATTATGATAGAATTCCTCAATTCTAGACTCAACTGCTAAACATATTAATAAAATATTTGCAGCCAAATTGCAACAGAATGTCACCCATGCATCATTTTGGTGGGATTTTTGTCTTGTAAAACACGGAAGTGTAGGAGGTGTGTCTAGGAAATTGAACAAATGAATATGCCAATGATAATACATTTTTAGCAAAACAGATTGTTTCTCTTTTGGTTAATGGTAGAGGACATATATTTCTAAAGCAATGAAAGGGTGAATTTTTCCAACTTTCCACTAAAGAAAATAAGGTGCTGCTTTCCTGCATTTTAAAGTACTTTTGAGTTAAATTGCCAACTGTATGAGTTCCTAAACTAGGGCCCCCTGGAGGGATATGAACAAATTCTAAGAAGGGGTAGGAGATTTTTAGAAAGAGAAAAAGCATAAAAAATAACTTTCAAATGTATACAATGAATTGGAGTTATTTTCTAATTTGTACTATTTGGCATAGAGGTATGCGTGTTTAGTGGAGAGACCAAGATTTGTTTAGAAAACTGATTCTCAGAGTTTCCTAACATATTTCTTAATATTCGGTACACTGAACAATTTAGTACAGGTTCTCCTCAAGGTACGACTATAATGGAGCCTGTCCATTACAGCTGCGTGTCGTGACAGTCGTTGGGAAAAACATATCACCTAATGAGCCTCCCCAATGAAATGTAAAACAAGCATACAGGTCGTTAAATGGAAGGCGAGGCCATTGGGAGGCCTAGTATAGATCCAGGCCTGTCAGCCTTGCTTGGCCCTCCCAAGGCTTCCCCCACTCCCGAGACGCCCTGTGCTCCACTTCCTACACCTTGGGCCCCAAGAATATTTTCCCTACATCTTCTGGGTCTTCCCAGGCCTTAGGCCTGATGCCTACCTCATCTCGGAAGGCTCCGAGGCCTTCCAGAGCAGCGGAATGGCAGCTTTCTTTGCATAGCCACATGGCATGGTTCAAAAACGGCTGTCATTTTGTCCCTCCCACAAAATAGCGGCTGGATTCGAGTCGCTGCCACACAGCCGGGGAGCAAACTGCTTCGTTTTGCTGCCTTAAGCTCTGCACGGAAGCTTCTGGAGCAGTGTGGAGACCTCTCTGAGGCAGCAGAATGAAGCGGTTTGCCTGTCGGCCCCCCATTTTGTCCCCACCTGTTGGACAAGGAGAAAATACCGCGGTATTTGGGTTCCTGTCACACGGGCCGGGGACAAACTGCTTGATTTTGCTGCTTTATGAAGGTATGCACAGCGCTACAGAAGCTTTCTGTAGCGTTCAGGAGATTCTGCAGCACTGTACAGACCTCTCTAAGGCAGGACAATGAAGCAATTTCCCTGGCATCCGCCATTTTGTCCCACCCACAAATGATGGTCGTATTCGGATCGTTACAGGACCCCATGGCCTGCCTCCTTCCATCTGGAGAGTTTCAGGAGATAAGTATGGGGTATGATGGGTGTGTGGGGAGCAGGCCCAAGTATTGCAGGGTTCTGGTAGGATGAGAATGTGGAAGAAAGGTGGAGAGCAACCCTGTTGTGGGTCGTAGCAAAATGTGGATGCTGTTTGTATACATTTCATTGATTCATGGTGCAATTGGTTGTCAATAACTTTCTCAAAGATAACTAATTAATCATATCAGAGGCTTCAACTAATAAAATAAATTAAATTTTTAATATATTTTTTTTAAATGAAAACAAAAAACCTCATAGAGGCATGCCCAGGCAATAGTGTTTAGCTGTTGCTCTGGATTTGTCATGTTGGTAAAGGTAAAGGTTCCCCTTGCACATATGTGCTAGTTGTTCCTGACTCTAGGGGACAATGTTCATCTCTGTTTCAAAGCCGAAGAGCCAGTGCTGTCTGAAGACACCTCTGTGGTCATGTGGCTGCCATGCTTAAATGTTGAAGGTGCACGGAACATTGTTAACTTCCCACCAAAGGTCGTCCCTATTTTTCTACTTGCATTTTTACATGCTTTCAAACTGCTAGGTTGACAGAAGCTGGGACAAGTAATGGGATTTACTCCGTTACGTGGCACTAGGGATTCGAAGATAAAGAAGTAAGTTTTAATCACAATTCATTTCATATAAAGACAGCTATTGGTTGTTCCAGATTATCTATTTGTTGAATTTATCAAAATTGTAAGTTTTGTAAAGATCGATGCTTTAAATTAGTATCTTTTGCAGTTTTTACTTGTATTTGGAAGTAAATCATTAAAAAAAATCTTGTTTCGTATAATTCCTGCCTTTCAGATTATTTGAACTGAATGGTGAAACAATTTTTTCCTCAAGCAAACAGTTGTCGGATGTGTTCACAGACTAAACCTTTCACTGGCATGTACGATTGACATTCTTGAAACTAAATGACTTCCATTCAAAGTTACATGGAAAACTCTACAAATGCAAAATCACAAAAAACCACTTGCGGGGGAGAATAATCCAGTTTTGGAAACACTGAATGCAAACTGAGATGACCGACTTTCCCTGTTTTCATCATTGAAAATGAAGGCTAAAATTATAAAGATGTAAAGGGCAAAGTTGTGTTTTCCCAGGACTGCCTTGTAGAATAATAGCCAAATTCATCTCCTATTTCCCAGACAACATTTCTAGCAACCCTAGTCATAAATTATAATCCATTCTCTGCCAGATGTTTTGCACTAACAAGCACTCACTATAAAACATGATTCAAATACAAAAACATTTCAGAAATGTAAGCCTGGAGCAAATTTGGATAATTAACTCGAGGAATTGGGAAAGGAGAATTTATCTTTCTGCTTTTTATGTACATTTGTGAAAAAGAAGGTTTTAAACTTACTGTACAAGCAAAACAAAGGAATAACTGAATTTCAAAACTGATCTGTCTTAGTGTCTTAGGATGTTAGGTTTTAGCACAGGGTAACGGTAGTTTAATTTGATTTTAGATATTAATATTGTTTTATGCTTGTATGCTTTTTACAATTCCCTGTGCACCGTCCCAAGTCCCTTCGGGGAAAAGGAGCGGTATACAAATAAAAATTTGATTGATTGATTGATCTGCACTATATATTGTGGTTTTTCAAACTTTTTCAATTCATAAAGAAAAAGCAGCTTTATCTTTCAGATTAAATGTGGTGTACTTCTTTCATGTCAATTCACATTTTCATTAATGTTTATATATGCACACATTTTTTTAAAAAAGTCTAACAAGTTTTTGTACTTATTTTTAATTACAAATTTAAGGAGTTATTAAAATGGGGGGGGGTTAATTTAAATCATAGGTGAAGTATAAGCATTACAAAAGGGGATTTGATCCTGAAAAAATGTGGAAATGCTTTACTGCATAAAAAACATGGATAAATTATTAATGAATACAGATACCAATTATTATGGTCATAACAGGCAACAACATTTACGTAATTAACTACAGTGGAAATGATAATGTATTTGAGATTTCAGAAGAGAGCTCACTAAAATACAAATATATGACTTGTGCATAGATACACATTACATTTCTAGTTTTCTACATTTCTATTGTTCATTCAATGCATCACAACTGAATCCAGAATTTTGGTTGCAAGTCGTCATGGCATTAGCAGGTCACCATATGACATGATTTGATTTCATGACTGTTTTAATGATGGTTGAAAAGCTAATCATCATGGTCATTAATCAAACCACGTTATTGTTAAATGAACCATGTTCTTGTCTTCTCCTAAATGGGCATTTTTTGTTGGAAACCAGAAAATTTATTTATTTTTATTTTTTATTTTATTTGTAACATTTTTATACCGCGCCCTCTCCCCAGGGGACTCGGGGCGGTGAACAGGTAAATCTAAAAAACCCCATATATACATAAGCTTAAAAATATATTAAATTAATTCAGTACCTGCCTAAAATACATTAAATTAAAATAAGTTAAAATTAGAAGAAATAGACTAAAAACCCTATCTAGCTAGGAACCCCTTATTTATAATTTATTAAAATAGTAGCGCACAGGTAGTGTCTATCAGGCCAGGCCGGCTAGCCTAAACAGATAGGTCTTAAGTTTCAGCCGGAAGGAGCGAAGGTCGGTGGTAGTTCTAATGTCTGGGGGGAGATCGTTCCAGAGGGTCGGGCCCATCACAGACTATAACTCTTGCCATATAGAACTTTTTTTGTAACTGTTGACATTACTTTTTTCTCTTTCCCCATGTGTCCCACTTTGCCCTTTCTGTACGGGGATTTAAAATTCATTACCCCAGAGTTTCATCATTTTCCCTGGTACCTACTACCTAAGAAGACGTTTTACCCCCATTCCCAAGTAGCCCATAGAGTTTAAGGATGTTCAATCTATGAACACAGTTCAATCTATGATGCCGTTTCATCTTGAAAGTCATATAAATGTTCCCATTTTTGTGCAGAATCTTGCTTTATGATCCTAGCTTACAGAAGGGCAATGACAAACATGACAGGAGGATTTTATTACACACGTTCAGGGGAGGGAAAAGATGAACCATTATAGTACACCTAAATGAAACTTAACACCCTCCAATGTACCATTAAATAAGGGGAAAATCCATGTTGTGTTGCAAAGCGACCCAGGTAGTTTCTTTTAGCTCCCAATTTGATAGAGTTGGCTTTCAAAAGGCACATCTTGTTTTCTTGGTTAGGATTCAGATGCAATTATATTAAAGGAAATCATAATTTTTGAGCAATGGGGTGAACAATTTGTCCTCTGGGAAGCTGGATGGAGACTACCAAATGTGTTATTTAAGTGTAGATTGCAGCTTCTAATGGATCATTAGGATCTGTGTTTCTTGAGGTATTTAAAAGCAATTTTCTATTTCTTATTCATCCAATTCCAACAATCCAAGAAGTAGAGCTCACACTAGAGATGGGTTGTCCCGGTTCAGCCTGGTTCAGCTGAACTGGTGTGGAATTCATACTTGGGTCATTGAACCGGCAGTAACTCAGGCCTGCCACACCCTCAAAAACCATTCCCTCGCCACCACTGGGCTGCTGCCATTTTGGATTTTAGTGATTGCGTATGCGCAATTCATTGTAAATTGTTCATTGCATGCACGAAGAACAATTTACATTGAACAATGCATGCACATATGGGTTGCAATCCGATAATAATACCAGCAGCCACCCATCCCTGGTTCACGCTAAATGAAACTGTCATCAATCAGTCAGTATTTGTCTCTTTATGTTAATAGAGGATGGGATAATTTATTCTCTGCCAGACATTTATCATAGCATATTTTTAAAGTATAACTTATACCTGCTGAATCCTATTTTCCTGATGCAGAATTATATTGCCGATCTAGAAACAGAAGACTTTAATATGAACTAGACTACTTATTTTGGGCAAGAAGGCTGATGGTACCTCATCTGTTTATTGCAAAGACCAAACCTGGTGAACAAGAAGCAAATAATACATGGTTTAGTTGCGCCCCTTTCTGGATCGTGATGCTTTACACACGGTCAC
>JAPKID020002785.1:0-12950 GCA_026931265.2 Tropidonophis doriae
AAATAAATAAATAAATAAATAAATAAATAAATAAATAAATAAATAAATAAATAAATAAATAAATAAATAAATAATCAGGATGAAGTTCATTTTTTCCCCTGCAGTATTACAAAGAAGCTTCAACTACCACATATGGTTACATTCCCTGCAATTAGTAAAATGACTATGATTAATTTGACTTTTTCTTCAATCCTCAATATGACCTGATGGCTTGAAAATACAACGAAATAAGACTTGGATGTCAGTGTTTCATTCACATCTGGGACAAAAGACAATTCCAGGAAGCTGAAGAACTGCATTATCCAGTTATGGCTTAAAGTCTGGAGGTTATTGGGCAGCAAAACCATCCTCACAGGTGCTTCAGTGTCCGTGTTTGAATGACACCCAGTAGATGTTGGCATGCCATGGTGTCATTCAAAATGCTAGTGTTGTTCTTATTACCCCAATGGGTATCCTGTAGCCCTGAAACTAAATGTATTATTAGCCAACCTCTTCCTATTCAATATAAATATTATCAAGCAGGAGATCTCATCATTGGGGGCATTATTTCTCAAATCTACATGCTTTCAGATCTGACAACATTCAGAAGACATATGTCCGAGGCTCCTGTTGGGGATGTCATGTATGGAGTTGTTCATTGTAATCATATTATATGGCTGTCTAAAATGCATACACAGAGAAGGAGAGAGAGAGATTTAATATATCTCAGTGAGGCTAGATTATTGCTGTACTATTTTTTTTTAAAAAAAGTTAAACAGTTCCATTTATTTATTTTTCTCTCCAATGTCATTTAATGTGATTCTTTCTGACAAATATATCAGTTGGCATTTAAACATGCAAATGTATCATGGGTGCTAAGAGGAAAGGCTCCATAATCTGCAATGTGATTGCCAGCACAACAATTCATTTTGTATCCCCTCCACCAGTCCCTTGTGGTCGAACTGGTTACGATGAAAAGATTGCTTGGAAACATTTTTGTTCTATCTGAATCCAGATTGTTGGGATATGCCCTGTGCCACCCTGTTATGGGCTATAGCTATAGCTGTTTTCAGTAATCGATATTTTCTGCTGCTTATTTTAATATTCCTCCTTTTTAAAAATGGAATGGAATGATCTCTGCAGGGCCCATTCACAGCACTGCATTTGTGTGATCAGAAGCAAAACATGTGTTTGCTTTTATTTGTGTTTGTTTCATTGAGTATCTCATTATTTCTCCATAAGGATGTGGCACATGATCCTTAGGAGCGCCCTTTTACAAATGTTTGCATGGAGGCTAAATGCTTTTCCAATGTTCTAGTGAGTTTTCTCCTGCCTTAGCCATGAAAGCCAGCCAAGACCAACTCTCTTCACAGGGTTGGTATTGAAGGGAAAATAGGAGAAAAAAAGTGTGTTGGATATGTTCAGCATCTTATTTGTAAAAAATAATAATAATAAAGGCAGGGTATAAATAAATAAAATAAATGCTGCTAGCATAAATGTCTCAATACAAAAAAAAATCATGCTTAAAAATCAGATATACTGTGCTATGGCTAAGGGTCTAATTCTTCTTGTAGGGTATTCTTGCAGAACTACCAACATATCCTGTCCTTGGCTTTCACGGTCAATGAAATCAATGCAATGTCTTCTCTCTTATCTAACGTCACCATAGGCATCCAAATTTTTAACAGCTACTTCATGGCAAGATGGACTTATTTTGCTTCATTGAAGCTTCTCTCCAGTAAGGACAATTTCATCCCTAATTATAAATGTGATAGCCAGGACAGGACAGTTGCTGTCATTGCAGGACCAACTTCTCACATCTATCAACACATAGCCAATGTTTTGAGGATTTATAAAGTCCCACAGGTAAGCTTTTTCTCATATGGAAAGCATCCTTTAGATCTATTAAAAATTGCACATTTATAAGATCCCCAGGCAAGAACAGCTCAAAAGAAATTAGGTGTCCTGTAAGCTTTACACACTTTTGTTTTTCTTCATATCAAGGTTCATAGAACTGAACAGAAGAGAATAGAGCAGAGCAGAGCAGAGCAGAGCAGAGCAGAGCAGAGCAGAGCAGAATAGAATAACAGAGTTGGAAGGTACTTTGGAGATCTTCTAGTCCAACCCCCTGCTTAGGCAGGAAACCCTACACCACTTCAGATAAATGGTTACCCAACATCTTTAAAACTTCCAATGTTGGAGTACCCATAATTTCTGGAGGCAAGCTGTTCCACTGATTAATTGTTCCAACTGTCAGGAAATTTCTCCTTAATTCTAAGTTGCTTCTCTCCTTGATTACTTTCCACACATTGCTTCCATCCATAGATACTAGGTCATACGGTTTTAGGACACTAACATTAGTAACACACAGGGTTTTTTGTGTTGATGGTCGGCAAGAAAACTACATCTCCTAGCACAGCAACATTTTAGGTAAAGATTCTTTGATCCAGCTGAGACTCAGATATTACTACATCTCTATTTATTGGACAATGTACATTCTATCTGCCTCACCAAATCACCAACATCAGGTGAACTATTTTTTATAGGACCTTCATTATTAATCACCATGGATATTCACGTTTCCCCCTATTGATTTGACCGTATCCTGTTCAAGGTGCTTTCCAATGTTACACTTTTGATAATGAACATGACAGGGTGACTTGCATAAAGCCTGAAGTAGGAGGTAATCTTGACTAAATAAGAAGTCTTTAGAAGGCAAAGCTTCCTTTCTTATTATATCCTATGACCCCTATGAAGAAATCAATTTCATCAATGGTCTCCTAAGAAACATAGAATTTTAGAGTGTTAGTCTGTCCATCTCTGCACAATCCTATATATCAAGAGATCCCTTCAGATGGAATTGTTATTTATACATACAAACATACATACATACATACATACATACACACACACACGTGTGTGTGTGTGTGTGTGTGTGTGTGTGTGTGTGTGTAACAGTTCCATCTGAAGGGATCTCTTCATTTTTCCAATGTTCACACATGTAAGGTTAGATATGTATTCACTTTATTATACTGTTCTAGTGAAATACCTAGCAGGAATCATTCTGGTTTAAAATCAATATGTTTCTTTATCATTTTTTATAATGATAAATTTTAATCCAATATTTTTTGCCTCTGGGCAGGGGTTTCTTAAATTCTCATGATGTATGTTACTTCTTGAAGGAAGCCAATGTCAGATTATATGCTTAATCTGACAATGTTTGTATTTAATCCTTTGATATGGGCTGCTGATATTTTAGCTGAGCAAAGGAATAGAACAATATGATCTTGCCAGTGTTGGATCTTAATATTTAAAAACCTATTTTTAATTATTTCGTCTTGTGAAATTGATCTTCAGTTCTGTGAGAAATAGTGTTATGATATCAGGAAACTGGACAAGTATGTCATAAAAGAGATCTTAAATATGAAATAATACTTTTATATGATAGTTAAGTTTGAAGAAATGTGCTTTCTAATCAAGTCCAATAATCCTCCTTAGTCATACTGAAAGTTGCCCATCTGTATGTAACATTTCCTGAATCAACAATTTACAACACCTACTCTTTGCAATTGTAAGCATACTGAGTCACGGTGGCACAGGGGTTAGATTGTAGTACTGCAGGATACTTCTGCTGCCTGCTTGTTGCCTGAAATTTAGCTGTTCAAATCTCACCAGGCTCAAGATTGACTTCCATCCTTCCAAAGTGGGTAAAATAAGGACCCAAATTTTTGGGAGCAATATGCTGATTCTGTAAACCTCTTAGAGATGGCTGTAAAGCACTGTGAAGTGGTATATAAGTCTATGTGCTATTGCTATTGCTATATTCAGAGAAAATAAGAGAAATGATGTTTCCATAAGTTAGAAAACTGTGTTAAATTAAATGTGAATAAGTGTTTGCAATTAAGTTTTATAGAGAATGAGAAAACAATATCAAGATTTTGAGGCTTTATCCTCTTAGCTCCTTATTATTATTATTTTTAAAAATGTCCTACAGATCATCTATGGTTCTGCTTCACTGATGAATAACTATGACCAAGGTGATTTTTTTCACCAAATGTTTCCAGATGATGATGATCAAACTATGGGGATTCTTGAGTTGCTATTGCATTTCAAATGGATATGGATTGGGTTAGTTTTTTTTGAAAGTCACAGTGGCGAAAGGTTTGTGCAGAATTCATACATATTATTTTCCCAGAAAGGTATCTGTTTTGATTTCATACAACAACTGCCCAAAGAATCTTTTTCTGCTGATATAAGTACAATGGTAGATGACTGGCTTGAAACATACAAAAATATCATGCGGGGCACTGCCAATGTTGTCATCATATATGGAGAAAATCAGATCATGATATTTTGGAGAATGATTCCCTATGTTTCAACATATGAAGACATATCCATAAAAACCAAAGTATGGATTATGACAGCCCAGATGGAGTTCACATCCCTTCCTTTTCAAAAAATCTGGGGACTAGATTTCATCCACGGTGCTCTATCATTTGCAGTTTCCTCAAAAGAAGTCTTAGGATTTGAGAAATTTGTGCGGACTCGAAATCCAGTCGAAACTTTCAAAAGCCAGGACAGCTTCCTCAATGTTTTCTGGGAACAGGTATTTGATTGCTCTTTACCTAAGGCCTTCATAGATGAAAAGACCGGAGATAGATGCACTGGGAATGAGAAGATGGAAGATCTTCCTGCATCTGTTTTTGAAATGGGTATGACTGGCCAGAGCTATAATGTTTACAATGCTGTTTATAATGTAGCACATGCTCTGCAAGCCATGTATTCATCCAAATTCAGACACAGAACAAATACCAGCAATGGAAGAAAGTTTCTTCAGAATCAACTATGGCAGGTAAGGGACTCAGCTCTCTAATGCAGGAGAACTAACATAGCTGGAATATGAAATATCTAACTCTCAATTTCTTTCAGAAGCTTTGCCTCAATGATGTAGATAGCATGGCTTGCATTCTGGAGTTTAAAAAAAATATCAATTCAATCATTATAAAAAGTGTGCCACCATCATGGGATGCATGTAACATAGGCCAGTGATGGCTAACCTTTTTTGTATTGTGTGCCAAAAGTGAGGTGAGCACAGGGGGTTCATGTGCAGGCATGCCCACACCCATAGTGCTATGCACTTGCAACCCTAACCCTCTCCCCTGCTTTTGATGCACGGTAGACGTGTTTTTCACCCTGCCCAGACTCCAGAGGCTTTCTAAAAACCTGTGGAGGGTGAAAACAGCCCCTCAGCCATGGAGGCTTCAGGGAAATTTCCTGAAGGCTCAGGGTGAAAAATAGCACTATGGGCAATTTGGAAGTCCATTCCTGAACTTCCAATTTGCATGTTGGGTGGTTTTTTGCCCTATGGAGGCTTTAGGGAAGCCTCCAGAGGGCAAAAAATGGCCAAAAAAGAAGGTTGAAGTCAGCTGGTCAGTGCGTTCATGCTTGCCCTGAGCTGAAAGGGCAATGTCTTGCATGCCCTAAGAAATGGCCCCATGTGCCACAGGTTTGCCATCATGGACATAGGCAGTCACGAAGCTCAGAGAACTTTCCCACCAAATATGAATCCAAAAGAAAAGAACTATTGTAGTAAGTTAATATATTTCCCCCTCTGTTATTAGATATAAAGAAATGTTGCTGAAGTTTCTTTTAAAAGCAAGATAGGGACATCACGCAAAACATGACTTCTACAGTAGAAGTATTTCCAGTATCCATCTCTTGTGTCAATTGGAGCCTTTGTGTTTTCTTATGTGCGGTGAATTATTTTGTTTCAGGCTGTGTGTGTGTGTGTGTGTATAAAGTAAAGGTAACGGTTCTCCTTGCACATATGTGCTAGTTATTCCCAACTCTACGGGGCAGTGCTCTTCTCCGTTCCAAAGTCAAAGAGCCAACACTGTCTGAAGACGTCTCTTTAGTCATGTGGCCGGCATAACTAAATGGAAAGGTAACAGCATTCCATACGCCTTTGGTATTTAGTCATGCCGGTCACCTGACCATGGAGACGTCTTTGGATAGTACTGGTTCTTCGGCTTTGGAACAGAGATGAACACCGTCCCCTAGAGTCTGGAATGACTAGCACATATGTGCAAGTGGAACCTTTACCTTTATCTCGAATAAATAAGCCAGGAACATTTGGAGACGAGGCCCAATTATATCAAGCTATTTAGCTGTCATCAGCTAGCCATACCCTTACTGGGATATGTTTCATTTCCATTTCATTTTTTTCATTTCATTTCATTTTCATTTTCATTTTATTGGATATATACAACCACCCCCTCTCCTCAAAGGGACTTGGGGCGGTGCACAGGAAATTAAAAAACATACAAAATCACAACTATAAAAGTACTATCCCATTTTAAAACCCAATTAAAACAATTTAAGATACAGACTATAGGCTGGATAAAATCAATTAGGCCAAGCCAGACTGATGGAACAGATAAGTCTTTAAATTCTGGCGGAAGGAGTGGAGGTCCGTGATAGTTCTGAGATCAGGGGGGAGGTCGTTCCAGAGGGTTGGGCCCACCACAGAGAAGGCCCTTCCCCTGGGCGTCGCCCACTGGCATTGCCTGGCGGACGGCACCCGGAGAAGCCCATCTCTGTGGGAGCGAATCGGGCGGAGGGATTTTCAGGGAAATGCAATACTAAATGTGTCTATGTGGCTGACGATCTTAATGGGGCTTATTTGAGGGTAGCGCTTATATTACAAGCATCCTGAAAAATCATGTTAGGGCTTCTTTTCTGATTGAGAAACATGATATGAACCAGATTCAAAGTTCTGATTGTTCTCCTCCTGGTCACATGACCACACTTCAAGTACTCAGCAATTGAGCTACATTTACAGCAGTTTGCAGCATCCCACAATCTTATTACTGTTTTACAATGGTTTTGCTGAACGCCGTCATTTACTTTTGGTTTTTGGGTGATTTTTTTTTTCAAAATTGCACCCATAGTACATCATTGGTTTGCTTAATAGCCATGGCATTTGTTTGGCCATTGCACTACACCATCTATCCCTCATGTCCTGGAACAAACTAAACAAATGTATGGTGTTGTTAAACGTGACATTGAAATAGACACCACTTTGAATTAACCTTTGATCTTTGAGCTACTTAATCAAGTGGCATAACACAGGTAGTCTTCAATTTACAACAGTTCATTCAGTGTCCGTTCAAAGTTACAACAGCACTGAAAAAAGTGATTTATGACTGTTTCTTCATACTTGCAACTGTTGCAGTGTCCCCATAATCACCTGGCAACTGACTCATATTTATGATGAGTCGCAGTGGCACAGGGGTTAGAATGCAGTACTGCAGGCTACTTCTGCTGATCACCAGCTGCCAGCAGTTTGGCAGATCGAATCTCACCAAACTCAAGGTTGACTCAGCCTTCCATCCTTCTGAGGTTGGTAAAATGATGACCCAGATTGTTGGGGCTCTGACTCTGTAAACTGCTTAGAGATGGCTGGAAAGCACTATGAAGTGGTATACATTTAAGTGCTATTGCTATTGCTATGATGGTTGCAGTGTGATCACCTCTTGTGACCTTATGACAAGCAAAGTTAATGTGGGGGCCAGAGTCACTCAACCATGTTACTAACTAAACAACTCACTTAGCAACTGTGGCACAAAAAGTCGTAAAATGGGGAAAATTCATTTAACAAATGTTTCACTTAGCAACAAAAATGTTGGGCTCAATTGTAGTCATAGGTCAAGGTCAACCTGTATGGCTTTTTTAAAGCATTTTTGGTTGGCCGACCTCTGGCTCCTGTCTTTCTATTAGAGGCAAAAGGCAATGTTCATTATTAGCTCTTTTTCAAGTTTCTCCTCCAAAAAAGCAAAGTGGTTGGGCTGAGAGAAAGAGACCGGCTCAAATTTACTAAGTGAGCATTCATGGCTCAGAATGGATCTGAAATGGAATCTCCAGATTAATAACTTATTGTTAGCTTTATTAAAATGACAGCCTTGCAAGAAATATCTACAATTTAGGAATCAAGCAAAACAGTCTTATTAATAAAGTATTTTATTTCAATTAGATTGTTTCCACTGCTGACTTACGTATGTCCCTCTGTTTCTATGCACATGCTCTTGTGCTTAATTACTTCAAAGTATCAGTGTTCCTTCCTATCTGCTACTCTAACCCTTCCTCCAAGTTCTGCATATATAATTTCATCTAGTTTCTTTGTTCCCCAAAGATTAGAATCATTCCAAGTAACAGTGAGATTTTCATATGTTTTTCATGGAAATATATTCATGAATTTACTATGACCCCTCCAGAAATATTGCACAGACAAAAGTGTAGAAACACATACAAAATTCTGCATACTACCTAACTTTTCTTATTTTGCTAAATTTCACTGAAATCAGTTTAGATTTTTTTCCTTAACAAAAATATGCCACAATCACACACACACACACACACACACACACACACACACACACACATCTTCCATCTGGACAAATCTCATATACATTACTTCCATGTATTTATAGAGAGAAATAGAAGAAACTTCAGCTAAGTGAGGATAAATCTCACAAATGAAGGGAAATATATATGTCCCATATGAAAGATATTGTTGCAGGATCCAATCTGGGTCGGTCACTAGGACCAAAGATTTAGTCTTCTGAGTTTTCAGATTTGTACTGTAGGCCAACCTTCTCTCTATGATAGAATAGATTTATTTAATCAACTGGCTAAATAGTGTAAATTGAACATCTGCCCATTCCATCTAAGTATGCAGGTTTCATTATCAACATCAATTCTTCCCTCATCAACATCACTTCCAATAATTGTATAATATTTGCTCACACTTAAAGGTTTCTTTTATTTCTGTTATGTAATAAAAACATTTTTCCAATATGGCTGTTGGGGAACTTTCAACCATATTTCCTTGCACAACATTCATTCTAAGCTGAATTACTTTTTTGTCTCTAAAACAACAACTGCAACTTTAGGTTTGCAAGTAGAACTGCAACAGTAAGAACAGTAAGAACTGCAACTTCTTCAAATTTCAATTTTCCATTATTTTGAGGAGGAAACACATGAAAAATATGCCCCATTGTATGACTTTTCTTGCTATATTTGTTAAGTGAATCACTGCAGTTCTTAAAGTAGTAACAGAGTTGTTAAGTGAATCTGGATTCCCCATTGCCTACTTGTCCAAAGGTTTCAAAAGACGATCCCATGATCCTGGGACACTGCAACCATCATAAATATGAACCAATTGTCGAGTATCCAAATGTAAATCATGTGACCATGGGGGATGCTGCATTGTTCATAAGTGTGAAAAATGGTCATAAGTCACTTTTTTCCCATGCCGTTGTGACTTCAAACGATCACTAAACAAACTGTTGTTAAGTAGACTACCTCTGCTTGAAAGAAAAAAAATGCTTAAGATTTAAACCTCAGAACTAATACATATATTTGTAAAGGGGGTGTCTATGTATATATGCCACAAAACAACATATTCCCCAGTATCAGGTTTTGTGAACTTTTTGGCATTAATTACTGAATACAGAAACTTTGAAAGTATTTATGTATTACTTCTATTTACATACTGCCTAATCAACTGCAGATTCACAGCAGTTTATAATAACTAAAACATTTATGATTCAGGGAGGGTTTCTTGTTGAAATGGGCATAGCACAACCTGTTCTCACCCTAAACCCTCCCACAAAGTGGTATTGTCAATTTTCTTTAGTTAGACAATTATGCTTCCTGCTTTACTGTCCAAAGGAGGCAGAAGAAACAAATTTCCAGAATGCAAATAGTGAGGATCAGGCTGGAAAGCATTCTGCCCAGTCCCCCATAAACTAAAAATAATCCAAGACAACATGTTTACACATTGCCTCCACCAGATCTCATCCACAAGAAGTCAATGTTTTGGTGACTTGGAGCTATTTGGTAACAAAGTGGTTGTGGTAACCAGTCAGGATGTTTACCTGTCTCACTTCTCCCTAATGAAAAATTAGCAAATGTAAACAAGACTACCAACTGACAGCCCAGCAAAGCAATAAGAAAACAGAAGTAGAGATACTTCACCACTGTGTAGGCCCAAACTTGAGCTTGAATCTGTGCTTGGTGAATTTTATTCTTTGTGTTTCTCCACCAGCAGTTTGAGATTTGCTGCTCCCATTTTATCTCAAAGTGTTCCTTTGTAATACAATGATTTAACCAGGATCAAAATATAGAGAGAAGCTGCTTGACCATAATCATACTGTGGCGCCAAAAGCTAACTTGATATTTCCTAACAAGCTACTGAGAAATTGAAATGACCATCAGAATCTGTCAGAATACATGAGATGCCTGAAGCAAAATCATCCCACAGAGATAACCTGAGAGCAGTCATTCTTACCTAGATTAGGAAATGATCTGACAACAACAAAGATCTAGATGTTATACTCCCTGTTTCCAGAACATCTTGCAGCAACTCTAAGGCAAAATTTTAATTTCATATATGATGGACCAGAGATTACCTAGAACAAATCATGGTGATTATGAAATCTGAAACACTCTCAGTCTCAACCTTAGAAGACTTACATTTGACACTGAAAACATTCAACAATATTAGGGATGAATTTGGAAAAAGTAGAAATTTCTTCTCATACTATATGAAATCAAGGGAAGGGACAGGAATTTGGCTTTGTTTAGGTATATCAGAGATGGGTTGCTCCCTGTTTGACCTGGATTGGGTGAACTAGTAGTAACGATGGCAGGAGGCCCCGCCCACTCACCTGGATGCTGCTGTGCTTGTGCACAAGTAGGTGTATGAGTGAACCACTAGTAAACAAAATAGAAACCCACCACTGAAGTATATGATATTCCCACTTCATTATTTAGATATTTTTTTAAAAACAAATCCTTTGTTTGTTCTAAATTATGCCCTAATTTTCAGAGTCTCTGGAACATGATTGCAACTTTTTGGCAAGATAAAAATGTAAGCAGCTTTACAATCTTATGAAAATAATCCTGTCCAGATGGATTAACACATGTTAACACTATGTTATACCCTCCCAATTCAAATTCTTATTAAAAACATCTTTGCTCCAAATTCTAAAAAGAAAGTTTTTGAGAAACTGAAAGACATTATCCTTGCACAATAGCAGGAGGAAAATGTATGCAATTTTAGCTACTCATTCTACAATTCACTTGTCTTGCATGCATATATACCTACAGATGTACATACACTACATAATGTATTTATGAATTGTTATGTTTGGAAGGATTAGTTAACCCTGTAGTTTTAAATTTCATTTTCTCCTCAACTTGGATCAAAATAAAATATGTTTAAACTTGGTTTGAAAATGCTATTTTACAAACAGCACTTTTATAACATGCTATCTCAAATTATGAGTCAGAAGTTATCTGTCAGGAAGTATTCCAATACAGTATCAAAGTCTCTCTCCAAGATTCCTTCAAGCTCTATTCCGATTAATTGATTGATCAATCAATTGATTATAAAATAAAATAAAAGGTGCATTATACCTATTATCTGTATACCTGGGATAATGTTCATGAGCTGCCCTTCCTCTCTTAGTGGCAATTGGCACAAGTGAAATTAAGAACTGCTACCATTATTGGTTCCAGTCCACTGGCATATTGTACAGCCATTATCTTCTACTGCATTCATTGTCTTAATGCCCTTTACTAGGTTTGTGTTAATAAATTAAATGTATGTTATTCTATCTGGCCTGCTATTAACACTCAGATTCTGGAAAAAAATATCATGAAGCATATTTGTTCTTGTTGTTGTTGTTGTTGTTAAACTGGACATGGTATCTGATGCCAATTTCATACCTGTCCCCAGATATAAATGGCAAGATCTTATCACAAACTGAGCTAAAATGTTCATGTAAAAGACTATAACAATGTTTGCATGTTAGAATTATTTTGAGAGCTAGAGACAGTCATTTCATCTTCTGGTTTCCAGTATATCCTTTCATTTCAGAACCTAGAAGTTTTTTTTCCTTAGTAATAATACCAGAAAGGTAATCCATCTTTGGGTACAGTTGGAATAATGCCGTGAATATTATTCCAATAACTACTAATGCACATGTTATTTGAGTTTAACTCTTCAAAACACATGTGAGCACACATAGAGATTATTTAGTGATTTCAAAGTAATAAGGACTCTATGCATACCACACATGCCTTGGTGCTTTAAATTTATTTATACAGCTGCAAAATTCTCAGATTAACTATCTGTCAGGAGAAGTAAAATATGGTCTGGAAAGTAAGGAGATGAAATCCAAGACACTGGGAGAAAAATGACAAAATGAACTTCTGCAATATGAATTACTTCAAAAAGAGAGAGAAAAAAACCTCTCACACTTTCTAGAATAATAACCTGTAGTTGGAGGAGATGTATATCATTAGCAATAACCTGGATAGTTCCCGCCATTTACTAATAGGCAGCATTTATTGACATAGCTGTCACTGAATCTCCTTTTCTCTTAAATCTGCTGGAATATAAATTTGGTCATAATGCAAATACCACATAGTGTCCCAGAGGCAAGTCCGCAGGCAAGAAAAGAAAACTGCAATCTTCAGAAATGATCACTCTGTTTCCATGGAATCATCCTGCTATTGAATCTCAGATTTTAATGATTATGTTTTCTTGAGGAAAATTAAAATTATGCATTTACATGACATGCTTTTTGTCTTTCTGATTGTGCCAGTAAATATCAGCTATGTGTCATTCTTTCATTGCCATTTCAACAAAAATTGTTTAGTTTGTTGCCTGTTTACATATTGTTAAAGGACTAGAAACTTAAAAAGGGTGGCAGTCCATTTCCAGTCTCTGAACTAACCTCTGCAACATGTATAAATATTCCGATACCATATTTCTCAGATTATAAAACACACTTTTTTCCTCTAAAAAGAGGCTGAAAATCTGGGTGTGTCTTATATCGAATACAGCATTTTTTTTGCCTGCTGAAAACCCCACTCCTTCACCAAAATGGCCACATGCATAC
>JAPKID020002786.1:0-12949 GCA_026931265.2 Tropidonophis doriae
GGAAGAAAAAATGATTTTTTTAATGTATAAGAAAGAATATGTTTGTAGTTGATATTTATTCTGGCTGGAATATTAATTTATACAAGTGTTCTATTTATGTAAATAACAATACCCTTGCTTAGGCAATCATTTGAATACTTAATAGTGTCCAACCATTTAGTACATATAATCTGAGACTCCAAGGCCATAATCCAATCACCGCCCTGAGTCCCCTCGGGGAGATAGGGCGGTATACAAATTTGATAAAATAAAAATAAAATAAATAAAAATAAATCTGGAGGCTTTAGTTTTCATTACATACATCAGTGTTTCTCAATCTCATCCACTTTAAGATGTGTGAACATCAATATCCAGAATTCTGAGAGATGGGGGAGGGAGAGAGGGAAGGAAGAAAGAGAGGGAGAGAGCCTGATTGACTTATGTGGGTGTATACTACTCCTTATATTATTCAACCCTATTAGGTTGGGCTAAAAAAAGAGTGATTGGACCAAGATCACCCAATTCAATGAAAGAACTAAAATTCATGGTCTCCTGGATGCTATTCCAGTACTCTAGCCACTATACCAAAGTAGTCCTTAGACATATAGGAGAGTCAGTATGGTACATAGATTAAGGTGCTGGACTAGGAGTGTGGTGTGGTCATTTTCTACTGCTCCCTGAGAAGAGAATCTATCCAGCTAATTCAACTTTATATTGGGAAGTTAAGTAAATAAAGAGATAAACAAATAAATAAACTGAAAAGGTAGATTCCAGTCTATAACCTTCAGTAAAGAGGCCTTCACTATTCACTGAACTGATTCAGGTGTGTGTACATCACAAACATTCTAGGGATAAAAACTTCTGTGACTCAATTGGAGGAAGCATAGCATTTTTGTAGGAGTTAAAAGCTATCTCAATGAAATTTCTATTAGCAAATACTTCTAAGTGATTTCCCCATATAATAGAAAATATTTGTATCCATCTATTAAAGGAATACACCTTCTTCTGAAGATTAAGCTGGATTTAGAAGTAGGATGTTTTCAATACCATAAATAAGGCTATTTTCTTCTAACTTATAAAATTTATGCTGGTACAGTAGTAGAATATAAGACGGTGCCTGGCTTAGTTTCAAATGGGCATTTGAGATAAGATCTCCCAAATTGGACTGAAAATGTCCATAAAAATGTTGTTTAGCAGTTTCATCAGAAGATATGCAACAGTATAATATGAAGTTACATTTAGCTTTTGAATGGTGTGCTAATCCATTCTATGCTAGTGCCACACTCCCCCCCGAAAAAGTAGGTTAAGTCTAAGGAAAGCGATGGGTTTAGCCATTCCAAATCTGATTCACTTTAAAATACATTTGATTGAAATTTATACTAAATTAATAAAATAGAGTTTATAAGATTCCTCTCCATTTTTTTTACTGTGTTTCCCTGAAAATAAGACAGAGTCTTATTTTTTTGACCCCTGAAATAAGCGCTTGGCCTTATTTTTGGGGAGGTATTATTTTTGAGGTGCAGGAGGCGGTGAGCGTGATCACCTCATGGCTGCTGCCTTGCTGCAATATTTTTGGGGAGGGCTTATTTTGGAGGAAGGGCCTATTTTAGCGCATGCGCTCAAAAGCCCGAATGGGCTTATTATCCAGGGAGGACTTATTTTCGGGGAAACAGGGTAGTAATGTAATCATTCTAGGACATTACAAATTCAATTGAATGACAACTTTAAGAGGGCTCTGGAGAGGCAGATCCAATGTTCTGATTTGGCTATGTGTGACTCTGAAGCATCAGGCTGTGTCTCTCTTTATGCTTATGCAACTTTTGGTTCAGCCAGACAAATGAAGCCAAATTGTCAGGGCTGGTGGCTTCATAAACTAGCAGGTATTATAGTTAGCCCAGGACTAAAATAAAGGGGGGGGGATTGCAAACCATCTGTCAGGCCACAATCCAGCTAGAGGGCTGTGTTCAGTTTTGTGAGTCACAAGTTCAGTGGGTTTCTTTTAGACTGATCTCATTTCATCTCTTATTCCATATTAATTGTGGCTACATCAGATTCCTTAGCCTAGAGGAAAAATAACCTCAAAAATCAGTGAGGTCACCCAACTCAGACTGTCCACCAGACAGGGGTGGAAATCTGCTGTGGAATGTTAATTGGGAAATTGGGCAATTTATAACTTCTTACTGAGCACATTGTCCCTGTGTTTTTATTTTATTTGATGGAATAAAGTAGTGGACCTACTACATTTAGATAAACTCTCCTTTCTTGGCATACAGAATATCTGAATGGGAGTATATTTACTATATGTAGTGCAGGTAATAGTATTCATTGGCTAGATCCTGAGAGGCAAAGGAATGGGATGTGGCATAAGCAGATCTCTCCCAGTTGGCAGTCTTCAGTGAAATTAAAATCTCAACACCTGGCTGAGCACAAGAGAAGCCCTATTTTTAAATAGGTCTAGAGCAGGTGTGTCAAACTTGCGGCCCAAGGGCCAGATGTGTCATACACTGGCCATGACCACCCCCACTTTAGTAAAGGGGGGAAAAGCCAGAATACATCATGTGATGACATGACAATGCGAGTTTGACAGACGTGGTCTATAGTGTTTAAAGATATTTGTAGTGTTCAATATGGACCCTGTGGAAGTCCTACTGAATACTTCAGAAATGGCTAGTCAGATATTTGTTGGCAGTGGAAGCAGGTGTGTCCAGGCCAAAATGATCATGAAAGAGCCAGTGACATACCAACTTCATTCACATGGCAATTTAAAATAGCCATCAGGAGCTGGTCAAATCCCAGTTCCTAACCATATCATCAATAACTCATCCTAGATAATATTCATGGCAAAAGCCTTGTAGGGAGGACAGGAAAAACACTAGTTTGAAACTGAAATAGGTAAAGACAACGTTAACCTGCTTCTATAATGAATTGATGTTATCATTATTATTGATTAAACTTACAACTTGCAACTCCCAATGACTCTGGGCATCTCAGAACAATCAAAGAAATTACAATAAAATTAATAAAACTGAAAAAAAGATAAAAGATGAGGAACATGATGAGATGATGGGGTCTCATTTTACTTCACCAAAAGCCTAGGTAGAGACCAGGTTTTTTAAACAACAGTAGACTGGGGGGCGAGAGGGACATCCAGATCTCATCAGTAACCTTCTTCCAGAAGGAAAGCATTGCTATACAGAAGTTGCAGGATCCTTACAGAATCCTGAGAGATGATATTGCTTAATTGAAGGAATCCAGAGAGCACACCCACCCTGCAGGATTAAATCTTCTGGGTAGTATTCTGGGCCAGTTAACCCCCCACCCCACCCAGGTGATCTTCAAGGGCAATGCCATGTAATCCCATTGCAGTAGTTACCATAAACCGTGATCAGGACACGAGAGATTGTGTGATCCTTTTGAGATAGCCAGGTCAAGAACAGACACTGCAAGGATTATAGGAATGCTACTTTATAGTTGTAGGAGCTATCAACAGAATCCTGAAACTTTCACTACCCCTTTCGAAGGACCACAAGGTCAAGCCAGAGATTTTCTTTCTCGTTCTCACCCTTTTTTATTTTCTTGGGGCTGATTAATCTGTTACCACTTACATCTCCTTCTCAAGGCCAGAACTAAATTATTCTATAGTTAAAGTTAAAATTAAAGCTACAGTATATCAAAAGGACATGTTTAAAAACAGCTAATGGAATATGTTTCTGCAGTGGCTAAGGAGACATGAGAATGCATACTTACAAGTTCTCCATTTTACTATCCATTCTTGAAATCTAAATTTTGAACCTTGATGGGTTGAAAAGAAAATTTGACATATTAGAGATATGAGAAAATTTGAGATTTAGATTATTAGAGATAATATTTGACATATTAGAGATTTAGAGAAAATTTGACATATTAGAGAGAAGAAATAGAAGATTTGCTGCGAGAAGGGCAGTAAAAGCCAATATAGAAAAAAAAGTAAACACAAATAAAGATAAGAGAAAATAAATGGGGAGAATTGTGCATTGGATTATTGATATTACTGATAATACACACTAAGATCTAGTACTCTTGTTGAGTTACTTTGAGTAATCTATATATGTTGGAAATCTTGCACGTCCACTGGGGTTGGGTTTTTTTCCCTAGCAAACAAGTAGAACATACGGTTGATTTTAGTAGCTGGTGGAAAAGATATGACAGAGAAACCAAGCAAATACAAGAAGTGAAGACACAAACACAGTATCAAAACTCAGTACCATTATCAGTAATTTAATAACAAGGTACAAATGGTTTCCCTTATGCTGAATTAAAAAATATCAATACAAAAATATGTACATGATCTTAATTATGAATTAGATTGATGCCGTTTTGTAATTATAGTTGCTGTTTATTTAATATTGTTTAAGTAAATGAAAATCTTAAAATTATGTAATATATACATAATTGGTGGCATAGTGGTTAGAATGCTCATTCCAGGAGTTCGATTCTGAATGGCTCAAGCCTTCCACCCTCCTGAGGTTGGTAAAATGAAAACCTAGTTTGTTGGGGCAAGATGCTTAGAGGGGCCTGTAAAGTATGGTGAAGTGATATATAAGTCTAAGTGCCATTGCTATTGCTATTTACAATATGGAAGAATTGCTATCTGACTTACCTCATGCAGAGTAGACTCTGAGATTTGTATCAACAAAGATAACGTTCATTTGTATGTTCCTGCATTAAGAGCATGGAAAATACACAGCTCAGCTAAGACATGTGCATATGATTTTTTAAAAATGAAAATCTAAATATTTTCATTACACATTTCATTATTCTTATGATTAAGGTTGAGAGAGTTCATCAGGCAGATGGAAAGCTTTGATGTCTAAATTGAAGTTGTGATAACATCTGAGTTTAACTGGTATCTTCTACAAAAGAAAATAGAAGCCCTGAAAGATGAGAAAAGTTTCTTGATCTTGAGGTCCTTCTTGGGTCAAGTCTAATCAGTGTTTATGTGTGAGAGACAGTCTGTGTTTTTTGTCCTGGGAAAGAAAACTGGTCAAAGCCTATATTGGCTACTCAGTAGTAAAGTCTTTTAAAACAGAGGATCTGTGGGTAGCGTTCATAAAATTATTGAATTGTGAAGTTGGAAGTGGCCACAAAGATCATCTCGGTAACCCTCTGCAATTTACAAGGTAATTCATTTGGCTTCTCATTTTGAAAGGTAGTCAGGTAAAATTTATAATATTTGAAACAGTGATTCTGCTTTTTGTAAGGTATACTTTGAATTTGGAGCTGAATTTGAATATATGAACTAAAATAGGAAGATTTTCTTGCACATAATTAATGTTTCATTCATTCTGGAGGAATTTGCAGATATCAGTTAACCATAACAAATAAAAGCAAATCTTTAGGGAAGTAGGAACAATGTAGTTCAACAGATAATAGACTATAGTTTGGCAAAGGGGTCAGCAGTATAGGATCTTCCTGATTCGGGAAAGGTATTACCATTTATTTCTAAATGTCTATCAATAGCAATAGCACTTAAATTTATATATTGCTTTACAGTGCTTTACAGCCCTCTCTAAGAGGTTTACAGAGTCAGTTTATTGCCCCCAACAATCTTGGTCCTCATTTTACCCACCTTGGAAGGATGGAAGACTGAGTCAACCTTGAGCCTGGTGGGATTTGAACTGCTCAATTTCAGTCAGCTGGCAGTCAGCAGAAGTAGCCTGCAGTACTGCACTATAAATAACCATTGTGCCACCGAGGTTCTATCAAGTTCTAAATATAACTATATTGAGATACTTTATAAATATATCCTCTTTTGAGGAGATAAATTCTGACTTTTTAACATTAACATTAATCAGGAAAACAGCTGGAAGAGAACTTGGTGGTCTTCTAGTCCAACCACCTACTCAGGCAGGAGACCCTATACCATTTCTCTTCTTTAAAACCTCTAGTGATGAAGCACCTACAACTTCTGAAGGCAAGCTGTTCCACCGGTTAATTGTCCTCACTGTTGTGGAGTTTCTTCTTAATTCCAGGTTGTTTCTCTCTTTGTTTAGTTTCCAACAATTGTTTCTTATCTTGCCTTCTGGCACTTTGGAAAATAAATTGACTCCCTCTTCTTTGTGGCATCCCTTCAAATACTGGAATAGTGTTAGTCCTTCTTTTCTTTAGACTAGCCATATCTAATTCCTCATATGTTTTAGTTTCTAGACCAGGGCTGTCAAACTCACAGCCTAGAGGCCAGATGTGTCTCATGCTGGCCATGCCCATGCCCAGTTTAGTGAAGGGGGAAAAAAAGTCCCGATATGTCAATCATGACAATGTGAGTTTGACACCCATAGTCCAGGCCTTTAATCATCTTAGTTGCTCTTTGCAGTTTTTCCAAATTTCAACATTTTTTTTATAATATGGTGACCAAAACTGGATGCAATGCTATTCTATCTAGTTATTAACAGAAATCAGCCTTGGCTTATTCTTGCTGTTTATCAGTGTCTTTATATTACAAAAGTGGCTTTTTCAGAGGTACTACTGTTGAACACCAAACCCTTATGTAGACCTTCCCCCTCATCAGATCTGTCAAGCCAAGCCTTTGCTTGTGTTGTTAAGTGCTAGAAACTAAGTGAAATCCTCAGTTTTGCTACCAGTATGTGGTCTTTAAAGCAACTTCCAGCCTTCTGGCTTTTCCTTTTGGGCTATTGTCATTCCTACTCCTGATCTATCTCAGGTAAAATTGTGATGCAAAGTCCCTGCCTAAACAAGACCTTTCAATAAGACAGAATTAGCTCCATTATCTGATCTGCAATCTCCAACAGGGTGGGAGGGTTAAGCCTCCATTGTGTGCTTGAGGGGAGGCTTTCCTTTGCTTATATGTGAAGGCTGCTAATTCCACTCTAAATGGATTCTGTGATTAAGATGTAAGGATGGTAAATAGCTGTTAGGTGTCTGAAAACAATGCCAGCAATTTGGAGGAATTATAACCCTTAAAAAAGGCTACTCTACCTAGAAGAGACTGGTGGGGAGGATGTTTGTTCATGCCAAAGAGGAAATCAGAACCACCAATTCCAGTAATTGGTTCCAAGAAATGGATTTAATAAAAATATAAGAAAGGTGTCATCACATCTAAAATCAAAAATAATGTTTGTATTTGCCAACTTTGTTTTGGGAAAGAAGAATCAATATTTACATGCACATTTATTCTTCTGATTTTTCTCCTAAATCACCGGAAGCTGCCTTAGATAAAGTCAGAATATTTGTCTTATTTCTGACAATGCAAGTTTTCACTTCTGAACTCAAATTGTGCAAAAATATGGATTGAAGGCACTTTGGATGTTGGATACACTATCGGCCATTCGAAATTGATTTTTAGAATTGAACAAACAGTTCAATCACTGTGGTCACCGGCCATTTCTTATGCTGACTAATTTAAAACAAGTCAGATGGAATTTGTAATAAATAACAACAAGATTAGAAAGACAAGGCAGAAAGTAAATCAAGTATTTACTCAAAGGAAGATTTAAAAAAAAGCTAGGCAGGGCTGACCTGGTTAAGTACTTAATTGAGAAAGCTATGGGAAATCTTAAAGCTATAGATTAGATTGTGATATCCAAGAAACATACTGAAAGAAGGGAATGATAACCAATCCTATATGGTTGCCAAGGAAACTACATGGATGTGTTCATGCAGTGACTAGAAATTGAATTCAATTCAAGGAAGTTTTTTTTTTAACTATTAACTGATATTCATTTGTCAACCAAATTTCAAAATGCTTTAAGAAATTCAGTTGCCTGACATTCTGTTGCTCTTTTTAGCACTTTGGTTAGATGAAGTTTTCATAGATTATGACACACTGTTAGAAAAAAAGACCTGATCTAATCTTGCTACTAATTATTTTATGTTCGGTTTCTGAACATTTGAAAGGTAGCTTATAATAAATCTGTAGATCTGCAACTCACTCTGTAGAAGAACAATCCTTGGGTGATTCATAGCAAAGTTTCTTCAGTTGTGTCCCATGGAATATTAGTATTTTTCCAAAAAAGAAAAGAAAATTTTCTACAAATTATTCCCAAGATCCAGAAGGTGAGTAATTAATCCATTCAGTTAGATTAGCTGTAGAAGTATTCAATGATACTATTCATGAATTGAGAGGAGATGTTGGAAAATTTCTCTGACATTATGCTGAAAGAACAGCCAAAATTGCTAGATGAGTTATAGTTGAAAGTCCACCGTAGACATTCAGGGAAGAGACTTTAAAGGCCTAGTACCATTTTCTTAAGTGTAGCATTGTGCTAGAATATTTTCAGGACAATGAAGAAAAAAATGCCAAAATAATCTGAGTGTTATTCCAATTATGATTATTTTTTAACTGATAACATTTCAGACTATTCTAATATGCTGTCATAAATCCTACTAAGATTCATAACAGAAGAAAGTAACACACTGTAAATTAAAATCTAAGTCAGGAAAAGGCAGAATTATTCAAAAGTGACTTATTTCAATATTATTCCTCCCCCCTTTAAAAAATAGAATCATGGTTATATTTCATTTTAAAAAATTTTTGTTTCACGGTCTTGAATATTTCTGTTTTACAGCTACTGGGCAATAGCCATGGTGTTCTGCTGCGTAGATCAGTGTTCATTTTAAAAGAGCTGTGTCTAAACCTGGCTTGATTTTTCAAACCACATTTCTCATGCTGTGTTACTTAATTTACCCCCTCTGATTGCTGTTCAGGCCAAATTATATAGTGAAATACACGACGGAGCTTTTTGCTCCATTGGTTTGTAGGGAGACTTTTTTTTATTTTTAAATGCTCCCAAAGAAAAAAAATTAACACATTTTGCCATTAAAATATAAATCAGATTAGAGTTTAAAAACCTGTTCCGCTGTTTTTGGAGTTAAGCTATTTGTATATGCTCTTCTGTTCTCAGCTGTAGAATCAGTAGCAGCAGCAACAATGGACAGTGAATATTATATTTAACAATATAATGATCATTATGTAAACTTGAACAATAATGTGTACTAATATAACCCAACCAGATCATCAACTTCCTTTCATCAGAAATCTTCCCCTTGAGGACATCTGGAAATATTCAGGAGTTAATTGGGTAACATCAGTGTCTTCACATCTGTAAAGTTTTCATCTTATTGACTAGCAACCTACTTTCTCCTAGCTAATCTATTTACTGACCAAACGCACACAAATATAATTCTGCAAAATACTGGACACAAAGTAAGTGGTGGTTTTTTTTTAAACCAAGGCTTATTCATTTCCATTTGTTAGCTTAATGCCCTTATTATACACGCAATCATAATGGGAATGCATTAGAAACCTCAGTAGAAATTGGATGAGAGACAATTTTGTTTGGCCTGGATTTTGAAATGAATCAAACTATTTGAACCTTTGTTATGTATAAAAAATGGGGGAAACAAATCTAAAGACACTAAGATCATATATGGGCCTCTGGACAGTTCTGCTTTGGTTCCAGCAGCATCAGTAGGTGGCACTTAATTGACTGCATTTGGTTTAGATGTCCCTAGGCCCACTCTGTTCTGTGCTGTTTCTTCTCAGATCATACATGCTTTCTGAAAATCTGCTACAATTAGAGCAGCAGGTTCAACACCATGAAATGTAAAAACTGTACTCATCAAAATCTCAGTGTCACAGCTTGTAAAGTCCATGGTAGTTCAATTAAGAGATTTTTGTTTATTGCCGATTGCCTGTTCATTATATATCAGGATACAACAATACACAATTTCCCACCATCTCACATTAAAATCTCTTTAAAAGGTGATAGTTGTTTCTCTTTATTTGTTAAAAGGCAGTGTTATCATGAATACTAAATGTGACTTTTAGGGGAAGGTAAATTTATGCATGGGGTTGCATGGTAGTAGTAGTTGTGAAGTCATGTCCGACACATTGTGGTCCCATGACTTCCTGTCCTCTACCATCCTCTGGAGTCCATTTAAGCTAACACCTACTGCTTCAGTGACCCCATCCAGCCACCTCATTCTCTGTCGTCCCCTTCTTCATTTGCCCTCAATCGTTCCCAGCATTAGGCTCTTCTCCAGGGAGTCCTTCCTTCTCATTAGGTGGCCAAATTATTTGAGTTTCATCTTCAGGATCTGGTCTTCTAAAGAGCAGTCAGGACTGACCAGTTTGATTGCCTTGCAATCCAAGGAACTCACAGGAGTCATCAATTCTTTATGGTCCAACTTTCACAAGCATACATTGCAACTGGGAAAACCATAGCCTTCAGTTACACACTTTTATTGGCAGCGTGATGTTTCTGCTTTTTAGTATACTGACTAGATTTGTAATACATAGTAAAGGTAAAGGTTATCCTCACACATATGTGCTAATCATTCCTGATCCTAAGGGGCAGTGCTCATCTCTGTTTCAAAGCTGAAGAGCCAGCGCTGTCCGAAGACATCTCCATTGTCATGGAGTTGGCATGACTAAATGCAGAAGGTAGATGGAACACTGTTATCTTCCCACCAGAGGTGGTCCTATTTTTTCTACCTGCTTTCAAACTGCTAGGTTGACAGAAGCTGTGACAAGTAACAAGAGTTTACTCCATTACATGGTGCTAGGCATTCAAACCACCAACCTGCCGACCTATCTGATCGACAAGCTCAGCGTCTTAGCCACTGAACCACCATGTCTTTTTTAATACATGGTAGGAAGCACTAAATTTAGATCAGGAGGAGACTTTCATTCTCTCAAGGTTTAGGCAATCAAAGACCTTAGTTTGTCCAATTAACATGTGTTCAGTTTACATAATGAGTGAATCACTGTCACTTTTTAAATATTTGAATAATTACAATAATAAAAGATTGAGGACACAAAATCCCAAGGGTCTTAGATTGGTCTGCCTTTTCCTTTAAAGACTCTCTCTGCAAGTTATTATCAGATTCCCACCCCCTTTTAATTAGTGCTTCATGGTTGACATGCCATCCAGTTAAAAGAATATTGCATTTAAATTAGGAACATATTTTTGATGGAATTCAGATTCAGATTATCTTTTGGAATGTTCAGCATGTCACTAGAATTCCATTGTAACTTTAGAGTTGTGTGTTAAATATGGATCCTATCAGAAATGAGATGAATTTTCCAAGTTCTTCCTTCTGAGATAAGTTTATGGATCGTTTCAGCATTCCACATGGATTGATTGATTAAATAAATAACTTGGGGGTAGAATGGTTGGACTCCAACTGGAGAGACCCAGACTCAAATCTCCCAACTTTCAGCCATGATTTCTGATCAATCATTATCTCTCTTTACCCTGCAGAACTTAAATAAGAATAAACAGAGGAGGATAATTATGGGCAATCACTCTTTATGCATAAGAACCAGGCCAAGAAATAAATATTAAATATTATGTAGTACTTATAATACAATATACATTATATTTTATTTAGAAAAGTTATTTTAGTATCAAATTAGTTTCTGTTACGTATTTGTAAGTAAGGACACAAATAAAAATTTGCTTCTAGGTTCTAGAACAGGATTCTATACTCTACTCAAACAAAGTTTTGTGTAGAGAATTCAACTTGCAAGGCAATGTGACTGTCCCCTCCTCTCTCTAAACTACATTCTGCTTCCCTTGAGAGATGGTCAGCCACCATGCACAGTTGACTGCACCAGGGAGCAGATAATTTACATGTAAATCTCCTACTTGCACTGTATCCATGAACAATCAGATAGCTTTTCATTGGCATCACAGTACCATTTATAGAAGGAATAGACTACTCATCACTATTTGCACATATAATTTTTTACAAGGGAATATTGTTGTCTGATCAGAACTCCTTTTAAGAATTAGAGGTATACAAAAAAGGAGATAGGCACACTAGTTTAAATTATGTATTATTGTTTCCCCTCGTGTTTCACCATCAACAGAGTTAGTTGCAAACTAAAATCCCAGGTAGAAGTAGATTAAATGTTTTAAAATCCTTCTGTTTAAAATTATTCATCCATTTAAACTTTAAATTAACATTTGTATTTATACAATTAAACATTCAACAATCTTTCTTGGTTACTCTTGAAAATTATTTCTTTTCCAATCCTTTGGTTTAGTCATTTGATGCACCTGTTTCTTCTAGGTTTTTTTTTTTCAGTGTAGATTTTTATGACTCCTTAAAGAAAAAAAATCTTGGCTGGTTTAGGGTTTCTTCTTATTCCATTATAATCATCATGGTCATTATTACCTATAAAAGCAAGTGTAGTATTTTTTCAGAAGGCTACAGAAGGTGCGAGGGTAAGTATGGGGAACTGAAGTCACAAAACTTAAAGTTGCTGAAGTTGAGAAACAGTAACTCCGGCGATTATGTTTCCCATAATCCTATTGATAAAGAAAGGTATGAAAAGGTTGCTTTTTAGAACAGGTAGGTATTTCAAGCAGCTTTTATTTATTTGTTGTCTTGTTGGAGGAGGAAAGAAAGAATGAGGAGCACGGTGCAGGGTAAATATGCATTTCATTATTTTTCAGCCAAATTTAGTCAAAAGCTGTTACAAAAGTACTACTGGGGGTAGTAAGTATCATTGGACACATTGAAGCAGACCGGGCTAAAAAGATCACAACGAAATAAAACAGCCTCCTTGTTATCTTTTCTCAGGCGCTGGCATTTCCTTTGCAGAAGGGACGTGTTTCCCCGTTATGGATGTTAGGGACAGCTTGTGCTTTTATAATCAGTACCGGCCCGAGAGGGACCCCACAAAGAAAATCGCCGCATCCAGAGCCATCTTGATCAAGATATTAGGCGGGCACCGATTCTTGTTCTTGCTTGCCCGTCCTTTTAACTCTTCCCTCTGGCAGACAAGCCAAACAGCGCCTTAATTGCCGCGTCCTGGCTTGCTTTGTGCCGGCGACCCGAATGACGCTCTCCATCTAAAACTTTATCCATCCAAAGCAATTTCAGCTGGATCTCTCTCTCTCTCTCTCTCTCTCTCTCTCTCTCTCTCTCTCTCTCTCTCTCTCACACACACACACACACACAC
>JAPKID020002787.1:0-12949 GCA_026931265.2 Tropidonophis doriae
AATAATAATAATAATAATAATTATTATTATTATTATTATTATTATTATTATTATTATTATTATTATTATTATTATTGAGTTGACATCCCAACAGTGACATCAATCCCTATCCAGCTAAGCAAAGTACCAAAGTAGCAAAGTTTCCTTTCAGAGGCCCAGCAGAGCTCTGACTAGACTAGAGGCAGCCAGCTACCAAAGGCAGAGGGGGGCAACATCAGTTCCTTTTTAAGGGCTTGTAACTGAAAGATCACGCAAGGGGGAAAGAAAGAAAATGGGTTATCTCCATTCTATAGCACAAAATGTTCAAATTGGAAAATAAAGTATGTATAGTGTGATACCAGCTGGATATCTGTGCTTCACTACAAAACCATGTGATCAAGCCAGCATGCAGGCTGGGTGAGTCATGTGCTGGCCACATCCATATAAGACAGCTGGCAGTTGGAACAGAGTTCCTTTCAGGTGGGGAGGGGGAGTACAACGTCTAACTCTTTAGCATCAATACATGTTAATATAATATTGTATAAGGAATACTGATGATCTGATGGCCATTTTGAAAAATCATTTCCTAGCAAGTACCTAGAAGCCAAGAGGAATATAAGTGCCAAGTTTCAAGTTTGTAGGCTTTACAGTTCTGGAGATTTCATGAGGATACGTGAGTGGTATTTCGCTTTTATATATAGATGCAACATGTACAATACAGTTCCAGGTGCCTAAAATAGATCAGTAATTTTGGAAAGAAATAAGGGGTCATGCCCTCCATCCTAGATGTTTTTACAGCAAAAAAATGATGTTGTTTAATAACTAATAAGAACAACATCAGGAGCATCAATTGAAGACCTTCAGCACTGACAAAATTACCACCAATCACCTCCAAAAAGCAGATTTACTTGTATGATGTAACTTGCAATGTTATTAATCAACCTACCTAGCCCAAGTTCTTGGAAAGGACTTGGTAGATGGAGAAAAATGCCAAATCCAGACTAAAACTGACTATCTGTGTGCGGTCAACAATATTTTCTTCAAGAAGAATAGAGCTTCCTATGCTGTTTTAGGATAAAGGTAAAGATTCCCCTCACACATATGCACTAGTTGTTCTTGACTCTAGGGGGCAGTGCTCATCTCAGTTTCAAAGCTAAAGAGCCAGTGCTGTCTGAAGACCTCTTCATGGTCACTGTTATCTTCCCACCAAAGGTAGTCCCTATTTTTTCTACTTGCATTTTTGCGTGCTTTCAAACTGCTAGGTTGGCAGAAGCTGGAACAAGTAATGGGAGCTCACTCCGTTATGTGGTGCTAGGGATTCAAACTGCCAAACTGCTGACTATTCTGATCAACGAGCTCAGCATCTTAGCCCCTGAGGCACCATGTCCCCCCTCCCTTTTTAGGATACTACTTGCTATACAAGGCTCAACAGAATGTCCATTAATTTTCATAACTTGATGAAAAATGCTTTTGAAGCAGCTCTCCTAGGAAAAGAAACTGATTTTTTTTTATGGATGTTAAATGCAGTTACTACCACTGGCAACATCAAACCATCAAGATCTTACTGAAATACTCCAACATTTCCACTATGGTTAATATGCACATTGCATTCTGAATAATACAACCTAAGTAAATTTATATCCCTAAATGGTTATAATTGCATACAATCTCAACCTGTCTCTTGTTATTTCTTAGGCATTATTCAATTTTGCATTTAGATATAGTGCTCCCATTTCAAAATAACACATCTAGAAAAGTATCTAATGGCCTCCCAAGTGTAAAAGGAGGCTGCAATTTCCTGCTATATGTCTTACCTGATCCATTAAGTCATTTAAATAGCTGATTTCCAATGTATCAAAGCACTGGGTTTAGTAGGACATATCCCAAGTGAATTTTCTCTTACAGAGCCAATAGTCAATGATATAATCCTAAACCTCATTTATTTTTCTGAAGTAGAACTTCAGAAAATTAATCTAGATTTTCTTGTTTTTTAAATCACTGTTATGCCCTATCAGGTTGCATTTAAAAAAAATACAGAGAAAAATACAGAGAATTGAATAAATAAATAAAAAAATCACAATTTGTATTGGCAGTTGTTGAAAGCCAGAATGTTCTGAACTATTTTGTGCAGTGAAATGGCATAGAATTCATGGTAAAACATAGCAATAAATACCTACTGATGATCAAACATGCTAATACTCTTTCTTATGTATTTCCATTCTTGGTTATCATTACATGAAGACATAAAAACTGAAATACTGTGACACAAGAAAGCCTCTAAATTTTGGGTTATATTCAAGACAGTGCAACATTTTGTTAAAATAATGGAGAGGATATTCCCATCAATGCAGTGGTGGGCTGATATGGGTTTGCCCGGGTTTGGGAGACCGTATAGCTAACATACCTAACATTATGGACAGGACTCCAAATCCCACCCTTGGCTGGCCCTGTCCACTCTGGCCCTCCCCTCCCAGGAGTCACCACACAGCCCATTTTGGATGCAAGGTAAGTGCAGGGTCCATGTGGAAGCTCAGGGAGAGGGAAAACCAGGCCTCCTGGAAGATCCGGAAGACAGGAAACAGGCACAGGGAGGCAGTTTTTGCCCTCCCAGAGTTCGAGGAAAGCTTCCAGAGCCTTGGGAAAGGTGAAAACAGACCCCCTGCCATGGTGCAGGAGGCTGACTAGATCACACCCATCATGGCCACATCCACCCAGCAAGTGGGCAGAGAACCCATTGCTGAAATTTTTGAAGCCCACCCCTGCATCAATGTTAATTAAATATATAAGGGGAAGAAAGGGTGTCTAGAGTTCATTTGAATCAAAGACCAGCACATATATTGTTTATTATAGTACTGGAAACAATCAAAACCTAAACATTAATGGGAATACAAGCCTCCTATATAAAGTTATGTTAATGTAAATCAATTAAAAGGCCCACATGATCCTTTGATGCAGACTCAGCTAAGAGGGTTACATTTTAGTCCCTTAGGAATGTGGTTGTAGAGCCATAGGGACTTAACAATAATTATAATCAGCAGGAAAGAACATGTAGCTGTATTCCTATTTCTTCTACTGAAAACACTAGTATATCTGTAATAAAGGCCAGCATGAATTAGAGATTCGGAAAAAAAATTAACAGAAAACTGGGAACAAGAAACTATAGCACATGGCCATATCTTTCCTCAAGTATTTAGAATTCCAAATTCTTTCTGCTATCTGTTGATTGGACAGATTGAAGGAAATATAAATCATTTTGGTCATTCTGGTCATTACAGAAGGAAACCAAAATAAAATATAACAAAATGTTGCTGCAGAAAATACATGACCCATCTTGATTTCCTTGCCCTTGGGACAAGTAATTTACATTTCTGTTCTTTGTAGACATGTAAATGTTGTAGACTGAAGTATGATTCAGTATTCAGAGGAATAGAAATATTATATCTGCAGAAGACATTAAAATGTACATTAAATTTGTAGATTATTTTTTTCATAGCAAGGTTGTACTACATGCTGGACTTGTCTTTTGAGTTGTTGACAGACACAGTACATATACTTGTTCCCCTGGCTCAGCTGATCAGGATGAGAGCCTGCGGCCTAGTGACAATTACAACTGCCTTACATGTAAAACGACCCAGGTTCAAATCCCAGTAAGGGTATGGCTAGCTGATGAGAGCTAAATAGTTTGAAATAGGTCTATACTAGTCTCCCTTGTTTATTTATTTATCAGCACAAATGCAACACACACTCACACACACACATCATTTATTTGCTCCTTTCAATGTACATTAATTACCTATAACATGCCACATACTACCTTTCTACCAGCATTTGCAAATCTTAACAGAACAGAACATCTCAAAATCTCTCCATCTTTTCCCCATCTTTAGTAAACTTTTTACCCAAGTTATGTAAATTCAACTGCCTATTTTAGTGTTCTGCTGTATAATGTGCAATGGTTTGTTCTACTTTTCTCTGTCAAGCACAATTACCTTGGCCTTGATACATTAATGTTCAGATCCATACTCTTCATACAGCTTGTCTAAAATTTGTGGCAAATCATTTATATTCTCAGCCAAAACCACAACATAATTGGTATATAGTAGTACATGTGCAGTCATATCCACTGTCACCAATCCCTCTCAAGCATTCCTTATGCATTTCCCCATTAATAGATTAAACAACCAAAAGGACAAGTCTGTAGAGATTCTGTCATCCAGGTCATGGTTGTCCCAAAGGTGCTTTTTTCAGGAGAGATTTTAGATATACAATTTGGGATGAACATCCTTTGAATGGTGTGGGAGTATCAATGGATTTCCAGAGAGAAAAATTGCAGACTACGGGAACCAGAAGAATTACTCAGGTGATCCTGAGGACACAGATAAACCTCCAAGTGTTTCAACAAACCTCTAAAAAGGTGCAAATGACCAGCTGTCTGCAAGGGGTATAAATTCTTCCATTCCCCACTCTCCTGTCAAAGCTGAAGAAGCTTCTTGGAAAAACATCTTCAAAAGAAAAAAAACAAGAAAGTCCAGTTGCCTCTTGAAAAAGCACCTTTGGGATAACCAAAAGGACCCCACAAATTCTTGACTTAGTCCCTGTGAAGGGGAAATATTTGTGTGTGTGTGTGTTACATTTTTGAGCTGATCAATAAAAAAAGTCAGGGAGACTAGAATAGATCTATTTTGAGCTTTTTAGCTCTCATCAGCTAGGCATACCCTTACTGGGATTTGAACTGGGGTTGTATTACATGTTAGGCAAAGCCTTCGCCACTTAAGCCACTAGGTTCTCTTCCTTCCGTTACACAACAGAACTCATGACTTTCTGTCTAGATGGTCACTGGTGATGAGCTGAAAGGCAGAAAAAAGTTCTGACCACCCCAGAGGTAGACCAGAAGGTTATATACTATTCTGGTTTACAGCCTTTACATTGTGTCCGCTCTAAGCAACCTCAGCATCAGCCCCTAGCTATCCTTATCAATTTGGGTTCGGTTTTTATACTTAGCATGGGAAATTGTTCATTTAACACTCGTCAGCAAATTTTCAAAGTTTCACTTCCTTGTTTGAATAGCACTTCCTTGTTCCTTTAGGCAAACTACTTCTCCAGTGCTGCATCAAGCAATTTTCTGATCATTGGAGCATTTCAGGCCTCATGGATTTGAGCCAAAGATCTGGAGCTGTACAATGAAGGATCTAAAGTCTTTCTCCTGTTCAGGGTTGCATAATTTGTTAAGCATTCCATTTATTCTCATGCACGATTGACTTCAATCACCTACATCTAGCAACCTTTAATTCCATATTCAGGGAAAATACTCTGTAACTCAATCCTGTTCACTTTGTAACACTTTACCTAACTTTACAATAACTTTCCTTCGTACTTGAGTAAATTTCTTATCAACTGGACAGAGTCCATGTTCATGACGATCCTCCATATGGGATCTCACTATGTAACTTTGGGCATTCACTTTTTCTCAACCCATCATCTAATCATTTGTTCCAGTGGAAACTTGGAGAAAGGAGTGCTACATACAAAAATTAAATTCCTGGAGGAAAAGTGTGATATTAATCTAATGGATGAGATTGTATACTTTTGCATGTTTTAATATTAAGTAAAGACTGTTAGGTTGATACAAGACTTTAATACATACGTACAATAACAAGTTGGCATTTACTTACACATTTACCACTAAAGCTTGTTTAAATTAATCATGACTGAGGATAGATTTTAGTATTTGCTATCAATCTTTAGTAGGGACACAGTGGCTCTGTGGCTTCACACTGAGCTTGTCAATTAGAAAGGTTGGCAGTTCGGCAGTTCGAGTCCCTAGCAATATGTAACCGAGTGAGTTCCCATTACTTGTCCCAGCTTCTCCCAACCTAGCACTTTGAAAGCATGTAAAAATGCAAGTAGGAAAATAGGATCCACCTTTGGTGGGAAGGTAACAGCGTTCCGTGCACCTTCGGCATTTAGTAATGCCAGCCACATAACCATGGAGACATCTTTGGACAGTGCTGGCTCTTCAGCTTTGAAATGGAGATAGCCCTGTCCCCTAAAGTTCGGAATGACTAGCACATGAATGCTAGGTAGATTTTGACATTCCATTATTAATCAAGGCATTTGATAATTCCATTTTGCCTTTCTTGCCTAGTTATTAAGTAAATTGTTGCAGTTGTTAAATCCGTAACATGGTTGTTAAGTGAATGTGGCTTTTCCATTGACTTTGCTGGTTAGAAAGTTGCAAAAGGTAATCTCATGAGACTGCAACTGTCATAAATACCTGCCAATCATCAAACATCCAAATTTCCATCATGTGATTAGGGGGATGCTGCAACAGTTGTAAGTGTGAAAAAGGGTCATAAGTCAGGTTTTCACTGCCACTCTAACTGTGAACAGTCATTAAATGAATGATTGGAAGTCAAGGATCATAATTATACTAGTAATCAGTAATGGTTTCCTCTTATCTATGCTACCGGTTTGGAATCAGGAGCATGCACATGCGGGTGCTTGCTTCACTTATGCACAGCACTTCTGCACATGCACAGAACCTTCTGTGCATGTGCAGTGCGTCCATTATGACATCTGGGTGAGTGGGCAGAGCTTCCAGCCACTGCCACTACCGGTTTGCCCGAACTGGGGCGAACCGGTAGAATACCACCTCTGTAGTAAATCCAGTTATGTCTGGGAAAATCTCAGAATGTTTCAAATGACAGAAGTTTTATTGTGATTGGAATGTGGCCACCCAGTAGTTTACCTCAGAGTAAGTGCTCTCTCTCTGTTGAGAAAACAAAAACAAATAACTCCAAACAACTGACCTTTCTTGGATTCCTGTTGACACTCACAATGGTGATAAAATTAACAGAGACACTTTAAGAAGCAAATAAGAAGTGGCTACCTCTCCAAAGTTGACATGTAGAGGTGCCAAAAGGTCAAAAAGGGATGGATCCTAATTGTAATTTGTACCTTGGGAAATGTCATAGAATTAGTAAATCAGGAATCTGGACACCACTTGCTTATCAGCAGGACATAAATTGAAACAGACCGGAGATGGATGCCAGAATACATTACAGCGCTGTTGGTTCCCATCAGTCAGTATCTGCTATATTTCACAGTACCTGGAGCTTAATTATTCTGTGTGAAAGGAGATTGAAAATCAGTACATCACCAAGAGCTAAGCATCAGGAGCTGAGTTCAAAGGAAACAAAGTTGAGTTAAAGTGCAATTAAGCACCACGGCTAACAGAATTCTGAAAATCTGTGATAAAAATCTATTCATGTCAATGGAATTTATGTGAACACAATTAGGTGTGGAATTGCATGAAAAAGCAACAAACAAAGAGAAGCAGGGGGTAGCGCTGCACAGCTGAACTTTTAATGTTCTTTCTGAACCTATCCTGCCTTTCATCTGTGGAATATTTCAGAACGAGAACAATTCAGGATGGGCTGTGAGGTTTACGGCTAAGGAAGGATAGGGCCTTTGAAGCAAGTGTAACTCCTCTCCCTTCACTTCCCTTGAAGAATCTGTGCTTTGCAATGTACAGGTCAAGCATGAAAAAGCAATGCTTTCATGAATTTAACTCCCATTGAAATAACAGAGTTTGATAAAAGACCCTGGATAACTTTTATGAATACATCAGACAGATCCTGTCTATGCAGTATTCTAAGAGAAGTTTTCTCCCCTTCTAGATTGATAAATATATCAAGCCAAAACAGTTAATAGGACACCAATCCACCAGCAATACTGCCTAACTCTCATGGCTTACTATACAATCCAACTAAGCTGACCGCGGATGGCTTTCAAAGCTAAGCAGAACTGGATATGTTTATTATATGAATGGAAGACCAGGACATCACAGGTGTGTGGGATGCAAAGGAAAAAAATGGGGATCATCCCAGGAGAAAGCCATTCAAAACCATTTTTGGAACATGGACATAACCATGAAGTGAGAAGTTCAGGTGGGCTCAAAGTATTCTCCTTTTTATTAATGCATTTTGTACAAATGTAAGCTTTGAGTATACATTTCCAAACACTGACACAACAAAATGAACCAATTGTAGCTATAGATGGCTTAGTTGCTCTTAAATATGTTAAGAATCCACTCTATGAAATATTCAATGGGGTTTTTTCCCCCTGATGAATACATTTTTTAGGATTTGGCTCATAAACCAGATGGGTTTAGTTCAGAGTCAAGATTTCAAGACCACATTTGAAAATTTGCTTCCAGTTCTGGTCATTATGATACAAAAAAAAAAAAAGGTTGAAGTTTAGAAAGGTTGTAGAGAAGAGGAGCAAGATGATTAAAGGACTAGGAGCTAAAGCATGTGATAAATGATTGTGGGAGGTAGATATCTAATCTAATGAAGAGAAGGAATAGGGGTGACATGATAACCATCCTTCCATATTTGAGGATTGTCACAGAGAAGAGAGGTAGAGAGATTGTGTGAAGAGAATCTCTTTAAAAATAGACCCATTCTAGAATTAAGGAGAAATTTCCTGACAGCGAGAACAATTAATCAGTGGAACAGTTTGCCTCCTGAAATTGTGGGTGCTCCATGACTGGTGAAGATCAGGCAGATTTGGGGGATGAAGTTAAGTACATTATCAGTTTACTGTCCATGCATTCCCACAAATGGTTCTAGTTTAACCCCTCCTCAATTCTATTGACTTTTATGTGGGGCTAATTTAATTAATAACTTTAGTTGTTCAGATTCTTGGGTATAGGTTTGAATAAATCTTCTGTGCTGCATGAATGGTCGTGATTTTTTGCACCTGACACTGGAAGTTTTCAAGTAGAGATTGGACAACCAATTTGTTCAGAATGGTACAGGATCTCGTGCTTGACTGGCTTAAACTAGAAGACTTCCAAGGTCCCTTCCTACTCTGTTATTCTTTATTCTATATATTTTTAATCTATACCAACTTCAGAAAATGAGAATCAGATGGCTGATGGTTTTTAAAGAATTGGTTTGGCTCTTTGCCCTTGAAATCCATGCAGTAAAAACAACAGCAGAATAATCAGAAATGTCAGTTCCTTTGAAGTCAAGTTTATTTTTTTATATCATCAACTTAGATTCAGAAACATGAATGGAGTCCAGAACTCATTATATATTTAGGACTATTCATACACACAACTATGATGTTTTTTGTGGGACATCTTCATACTTCGGTCTCTGATGTCTAAGTCTAATGAGGTCTGGCACCATGAAGCTGCCTCTCCAATTTATTTCTCATCTACCAGAGACTGAGAATGAAATTAGGATAGAAAGACTGACCAATGACATGGACCTCATATCATTTCTGGAAGCAGGCAGATGTCACAGTACATTCAGTCTTGCCAAATGGAGTTTTCATACCATCAGGGTCTTTTTTTTAAGCCACAACACAGAATCTTTTTAAAAATGTTCAAATGAAGGATTGAATGTTCCTTTGAACTAGCTCCATCTTTTATTTTCAGTGATACTATTGCGTCGAGCAAAGCTTGTATCAGTGTGACTCCATTATTTGAGATGTACTAACATGAGGCTGCAGTTTTAAACCTGATTCCGGTAAGTAGTTGCAGTAGTGTGGAGCTGCCAACTTTTTCATGGGGAAGAAGGGAAAATTAGCAAGTGCTGGGAAAAAAAACCCAAAGTCTTGATTAGAATCTCAAAGGGGTCACAAATAAGCACATTGGGCAGCTGTTTGAAGAGGAAGGTACTTTTATTCAACAGCTTAACGTGGATTGTTGGAAGAAATGTCCTTCTGGGTTCAGTTCCAAGTGGGGAAAAAGACACTGGAAACATGGAGGCTGTTTGGAAAGGTGGTTTTAATGGTGGACAGGATCACATGCCTTGGAGCTCCTGGGTGAAAAGGGAGATCACATGCTTCAAGATGTTGGGTGAAGAAGAAAAAAGGGGAGAGATGCTGAGAGAGCCTGAGTTTTATACCCACTCTTGGGTCCCACTTTAAGAGCTTTCTGTTCCTGTTCAAGAAATATATTCCATTGGCTGTCAGACTCCCAGGGGGCGGAAGTTCTTAGCTAACTTTGTAGGCTGTCCTGAAACCCACCCAAGCTTGTTTGCCTTGCTTGCTGATGTAATCTTCCAAGGTGCCAGGTGGTGAGATGGGCAGAGGGTTAATCCTACCTTTGTTATATAGAATAGACTGACTCAGGCTTTAATGGCCCATTGACAAAGAGGGGGGAGGAAGCTGCAGGGAGCTGTTTTGTTTTTGAAAACATGTTTCTCTTTTTCTCATCCAGGGAAATATAATATTTTGCCTTTTCCATATTTCCTAAAATATTTCATCTTTTCTAGGAGAGGGAGAGGTGGGTGCTAACTTCCTACAAATCAAACCTAGGCTACAAAATTAAAATGCTACAAGTGGTAGTGCTTATAGTAATCATGGACTTTGATAATGACTTTGTGAGGCATGCCAGATGTGTAGATTGAGAAGTTCCTGTCCTGGGGACCTGTGAAGTCTGGAGAGGAAAGTTGTTCTTTGCTCTGTGGGATGTCTCGGTCATTTCTTAGGTGTGGAATTTTAGGAGGGGCTTCAGTGTCAGGCTGCAGTATTATGAAAAAAAGATTTCCCTTATCTTGAGATCATTCCATTTTATGTTTGTTTGCTGATGTCGGCTGTCTTCCTGGAGATACACACTCAATCCATTGCAGCCCAAAGGTCAATGAGGGTGGAAATGTTTAAGCAATTTCTTTGTATTTTTATTTGAGGTTTCCAGTAGATCAGAGATGGTTGAGGGTGATGTATGACTTGGCTAAAAAAAAAGTGTGTGTGTGTGTTTGTGTACGGGTTTTTTAATTTTCCAACACAAGTATATGATGGGAAAGACTAATGGGGTGGAATACACTAAATATATTTGTCTTCAGCTAAATGCGAGCATAAATGAAATTAAAAACCCATTAAAAAAACTTGTCCTGATTCCACTAATTACCATTGAGAGTACAGTCACAGCATGCAATTCCAAAACTGAATTTTGGCCCTCAAAATGATAAGAGTCTATAATAAATGAGTTTCCCACAGCTAGGAAATAGATAGAGAATTCTTCCCTATAAGCACTTGATTTCTCTCTAGAAGGATATCAAAGGAAAACCACTGAATTATTTAGAACTTGAATGGCAAATTTTGCTTGCTTCTAAAGACTGTAGGAATTGTAAATAATATCCACCAGTGACTTCAGCACAATTGAAATTTTGGGTAGGTTGCTAACCTTCTATATCAGTTACCAGTTTCATCCTGATTGCTGGATTTTTCCGAAAAAAGGATGGTAACCACAAAGAGTACACAAATTAAAATGTTTGATGTTCTATGGATAAAGTTTGCAATTGCTGGCCACATCAGATTTGTCTAGTAAACTGATAGTTGGGGCAACACAAGGTTGGGTTCCTGCTGCCGCTACTCCCAGTTCACTCAGGGATGTACTGCCACATGCATACGTGATGCGCGCTGCGCACACATGCACAATGTAACAACAATTGCTCTGCACATGCGCAGAAGGCAAAAACAAGATGGCAGTGCCTATAGTGCCACCAATAGAACCGGTTTGGGAGCGTGGCAGGCCTGGGCCGCTGCCAGTTCCAGTGACCCAGGCCACCAAGTTATTACCGGAATCCACCTCCGGTGCAACAGTATTTATCCATTCATTTCTTTGTCCATTCTTTTTTTTTGTGTGTATTAAGAATCTATTCCAAAACAATGTATCAAACAGGAATGTGGGAATGCAAAGAAGAGAGAAGATTCATGGACAGCCATAAAGGACCACAATGAAATTTCTGGAAATATAGGTGAACCTAGATAGCCCTTGATTGCCCTGTAGCAGGGACTTACAAAATCACATGGTGCCAATATGGTTTTCATTCTCAAAGAGAAGCAAACCCAGATCTTTCTATCCAGTTAAACTAGACAGAATACCTTATACGGTCTTTAGGTGGCTGTCCTGAACAATATGTTTAACAACGTGTCCAAACAACTAGATATTTCTAGGAAAATACAAAAACCTGTGTAATACAAAGAAATGGGCTCTGTGCCATTGTTTTCATGCTTGGCTACAGTACAATTTATAGGGAAGGAGCATCTCAGGAGACAAGCTTCAAGTTTGCCCAACTAATTGTCCTTGGTTAGTTTCTTAAACTTTAGCAAGATTTTTAAATTACCTTAACTTTATCAATTTTAATTAACAGAATTACCTTGATTAAATGGCTTTATAATTAAATTTTGTATAGGGAACAAAATCATTGCCATACATATTTAATGAGGGCACTGGGTAATTCTTTTGCTTGTAAAACTGTGCTTCTGAAATCTTAAAGATGTTGAACGGAATGAAGATGAAACACATTTCTGATAGGTGTGTTATGTACTCAATTCTGTAAAACAGTTACAGAGTGAGTAATTATTTGATATTTAAAAAGGTAAAGTTTTTTCCCGTACATGTGTGCTAGTAGTTTCTGGCTCTAGGGGGATGAGCTCATCTCTGTTTCTAAGATGAAGAGCCTAGTGCTCTCCGAAGATGTCTGTTGTCATTTAGCCGGCATAACTAAATGCTGAAAGTGCATGGAGCGCTCTTACCTTCCCACCAAAGGTGGTTCCTATTTTTCTGCTTGCATTTTTAATGTGATTTCAAACTGCTAGGTTGGCAGAAGCTGAGACAAGTAATGGGAGCTCATTCCATTATGCGGCATTAGGGATTCGAACTGCTGAACTGCCCACCTTCTGATCGACAAGCTCAGCATCTTCGCCACAGTGTCCATTTGCTATTATACACTCAACAATGTAAAATCACACTGTTCGTTCTTTAGCTGGCATTGGCCTTTGTGCACATCAAGTTTTTGCCAAGAAGCAGGGATGTCATAATGTATCAGTATAATATATGTGTGGATCAAAGCAGTGTGGCTTTTTGTAATTGACAGATGGAAATTTTGTCAATGCATGGATTTTCTAAATGTCATCCAAATTTTTTGGTACGGTACCCAGTATGCTGATA
>JAPKID020002788.1:0-12947 GCA_026931265.2 Tropidonophis doriae
GAAAAATAATTAATTTTTGTATGAAGCCTTGGTGCGGCCTGCACCCCTGATATGGATGCCTTCAAAATATTTTCTATAACCCTATATACCCTTTTCCTCAGAAAAAAATTAAAAACCAATAAAACTTTTTGAATACAAGATTCCCTTCTGCAGCTCCTGTATAACAAAGGAAATTAGAACACAGAGAAACAACAGCAGACTTCAGAATAAATTTTCCATGGATTGCAGTAGGCCCCATAAAAATATACAAGAAACCAATTTCCTACTTGGACCTCTCCCTTAAGAAAGGTTTTCTTTCATGTCCTTTAATAATTCTCAAATTGAGGAATATGGGGGTGGAGAGAAAGTCAGAATACTTTGTTCTATATTTGTAACCCTCTCCTTACATTAGAAGGCTCACACATTAGCATCGAACCTTCCAGAACATTCTATGACAAATGGGCAACTGGCCAGTAGGTTGAAAGCTTACTACATCCAAGAAAAGAAATAGAACACGCTGTAATTCCAAAACATAGCAGTGGTCATAGGAGAAAGAGGGAAAAGTTCACGAGCAGATGTTTTAGAAGGTGACAATACAGAACTGCAACCAAGAAGCTTCTCAAAAACGAAGCTACAGATACCAGCTACTTGCTAGTAACCTCCAAAATAAATCTGTTCTTTTCATAAAAAAGAAAGGCTAAATTCTTGACTTAATGTTTGTTAGATCTACCTCATCTTTCTCTCAAAGGAAAGAGAAACTTATGTTTATGTTTCTCTCAAAGGAAAAGGAAACATATAAACATAAGTTTTTGAACTATAAAAATATTAATTCTAAGTAAATAAGTACTCTACCCAGTTCTTACAAAAGCAACGTGGATGGGACTGATATAGCCATTTACCAGTCTTATCCAGACATTAACTAACAACTTCAATGTCTCATCTTTGGTCGGTGTGAATCAAAGCAAACCATGGTTAGTCAATTAATATCCACCCAAATTTATTAGACACAGTTAATTTACTTGATTTATATTCTCTGTTGTGAAGAAGGTTGAAGCCTTTTTTTATATCTTCCTTTTAGTCTGCAAATGCTTTTGATCCCTTCCCTGCAGGCACTGGAGGAAGAGAAGACAACTGGGGACTCATTTATGTAATGTTATATAATGTTTCTAAGAAAAAAAAGTGGAGGTGAACAGGCCTAAATTCTCCTCTCTCTGCCATACCATCCAAGCACAATATTTAAAAAAAAAAAAAAGAATATGGAGAAAACTGGCTATAGAACTCCTTTATACAATTTGCAAGTTGATACCCATACTGTTCTTGGGCCCACTGAACTACAGTACCGCATAACTGAATAATTCCAGTAAGCAGATATCTAAGTTTTTAAAATTATCCACTAAAATTTGTACTGTATATGTCAGGATATACAGGATTACGGTTCAAGGCTCTCTGGGCAAACATGGCAGAAAACATCAAGGGTGAAGAAAGGAATTGAACAGCAAACAGTAAAACTTTAAGAACGCTTTAGGATAGCTTCTATATACTCAATATACACAAACTTATAATTTCCATCAGCTATTTCTAGCTCCTAGTAATGTAACCACTGCAAACTAAAACTCTCCTTTAATTTATGTTTATTGAAATTACAATGAGAAATTGCAAAGTGAAAGAAAGAAACTACTCCTGAAAGAAAGCATCTGTAAAGGATAGTTCTTGCTGCTTGCTGGGGAAAGCTTGGAAGCAACCCACAAATGATTTAAAGCAACAATTCTGAAATCTTTTTGTATTCCTGACCTTAATAAAGATCAAAGAATCATGTGCTGTGGGAGAAAATATCATGTAATAACTTGGGGCATAGATTTGTTTCCTTAGAGCCTGAATACAATGAACATAAATAGTCTACGCTACAACATTATTTAATAGGAATCTATCATTAGCATAAGTAAATCAGTTTGGACATTTGGAAGGAGATTTATTCTTTCCCACCTATCTCCCTTTGAGATAAAATAACTACATGTCCCATAACCAGATCTGAGGAATTGTACCCTCTGCATGTATGCATACATTCCATTCTCTCCCTCAAATAATATAATGATTCATGTATGGGCAGGAATCATGGCATTTATCAAAGCACAGCAAATACCTTTTTAACATACAGCACCGCATTGGGCATTGCAATGGTCTGACTCAATCAATTCTTAATAATTATAACGTATAAAATATAATTTGCTTACTTCTGATTTATTAGTCCGAGAACAAACATGTTATGTGGTGCGTAACATGCGACAGCGCCAACCCAGCCAAACTTGTCTTTTAATAATAAGCTAGGCTAGAAAGTGTAAACGACGGTAGTGTGAGCAAAGTGTTAAAACAAGCCACCCTTCCGCAAAACCTTTCCTCCCCCCAACTCCCCACAGTTGATCTGGTTTTTTTTTTAAAAAGCCCCCGCTTGGTGGATCCCGAGTCCTTTACATTTCAGCACTAAAAGGTACACCAGAATCTTTCTTAAACCGATTCCCTCCCGATCCAACACGCGAAATAGCAACGCGCCCTGAAGGAGGAGGGGACGGAAGCTGCGGGATTGTGGTCTTGACAGCGGCCAGGAAGGAGCAGGAAAGGGCTTTAAGAGGATGTTGGATAGCCATTGGTCTGAAACGGTATATAGGGCTTCCTGCCTAGGCGGGGGGATTGGACTAGATGACCTCCACGGTCCCTTTCAACTCTGCTATTGTATACAGGACAGAGAAGGGAGCTGCCTCTCAAATAACAAGGGATTTCACTATCCCCCACCAACACCACCGCGCGTAGGAAAGATGAGCCCCGCGCTCCCTTACCTAGGCAGGCACCCGAAACAAGGGCTGTAGCCGTCAGGGCTCCGGCCGAAGCGCCATAAATCTTTTTGGCATTCGCCACCAAGAAGGGGGCATGCTCTTGAAGGCAACTGGCCACCCCAACGTGGTAGATCCCGAGGAATCCGCAGCCGGCGAAGGAGATATTCCAGGTGGAGCCCGGCGGGTACATCTCCTCGCCTCCCCCGCCACCAACTAGTCGCACGCCCGGGTGGAGGCGCGTGTGGTGGTGGTGGAGGGGAGAGGGAGACCACGTCTCGGGAACGGGAGAGCGCCCGAACCCAGCAAGGTGTCCACGGGTGGGTTGCGGGCAAGGCAAAGAGGAGGCTCGGAGCAGCTCCCAGGCGAGCCACCGGCGGAGTCGCCTGCCCTTCCGGGACTCGAGTTCACCTCACCCTCCGCGCCGGCTTTTTTTTTTGTTTCCCCTCCCCACTGCTCGGTCGCCACCCGCCTTTCCCCTGCTCCCTCCGCTCTTCCTCCAATCGCCTGCGCCTTAATCGGCGGCGGCTGGCTGAGGAAACGCTATATGAGGCGCGCTGCCGCTTGCGGCGGCGGGGAGGAGGAGCTCAGGGTGGTGACAACCTCCCCTCCTCAAGCTGGCCGGGGACCAAACAAACAAACAAGCAAGCAGCGCCAGAGCCCCGGCTAATGGCTGCTGCGTAGGTAACGCCACCCAGCCCGGGGCGGAGTCCCGATCCTAGAAGTCTGGCGGGGAGGTGAGGGGGAGAAGGAGTCCTTTGGGGACTCGCCTGCGGGCGGGTACAAAGACGACGCGGGTGGGGGAATTCTCAGAACGCCGGGGGCGTTGCGAGGCGGCAGCCAATAAGGGCGTGCGTGGAGCAAGCTGGGCAACCTGGATGCCTCGGGGTTGTGGCTGGGGCTGCCGCCCTTTGCGACCCGAATGAAACGTAATTTGTGGTACCTTTTGGCTCCTCCTCGTCCCCGGGGTCCTTCATGCTTGCTAGCTTGAAGGGCTTCCACTGTTAGGCGCTTTGTGACGTCTCTTGCGACGTAAGTGGTGCGTGGTCTGTGGAGGATTGGGGTGTTCGCCTTCTATGCTTCTCGCATTTTTTATATTTATTTTATTTATTTTGGTTTGACAAGCACGTGTGAGAAACCCAGTGTAAGTATGAATATAACATATAAGCAGGTATAGTATATACATAAGAAATGAGTACAAATAAATGGGAACAGTAGGACAAGGATGGTAGGCGCGCTGACGTGCTCGGCCCCTTATGGGGCATATTCTCCCCAATCCTTGCAAGGTAATTTCCAGTTCCTCCAATACTGGCGGACTTCGATTGCTGGTAGCTCTAGAAATCCTGGCTGTGAGCAATACAGTATCTGTAGGTCAGCAACACAGGTAGTCCTCAACTTACGACCACAGTTGAGCACAAAATTTCAGTTGCTAAGTGAGACATTTGTTAAGTGAATTTTGCCCCATTTACAACAGTTTGTCCACAGTTGTTAAATGAATCATTACAATTGCTAAATTACCAACATAGTTGACAAATGAATCTGCCACCCCCTCCGCTGATTTTGCTCTGTCAAATGGTTGCAAAAGGGAATCACATCACCTCGGGACACAGTAATGGTCATAAATAATGAACCAGCTGCCAAGCACCTGAATTTTGATCACATGATGATAGGGGATGCTACAAAGGTTGTAAGTGTGAAAAACGATTATAAGTCACTTTTTTCAGTGCCATTGTAATTTTAAATGGTCACTAAGTGAACTCTTGTAGGTCGAGGACTACCTGTATCTGGAGGGTTGAAACAAGATGGCCTCCTGGATGAAAGAGAATTAATTGCTATTGAGCAAATCAAACAGTTTTTGGGTGGATAAGAGCTAATCCCAATTAATCTTACTATGGATCACTGTGTACACGATAAAACTTGCTCCCCAGGAAATAAACATGCATAGATTAGCTTTACAAAGTAGTATAAGATCTTCTAGCACACAGTACATCATGTAATTAACATTGTGACATTTATCAGTGGAAGTGGGGGAAGAGGTATGTTAGTCTGTCCCCATAATACAAACAAAGCCTAATTAAACTGTATAAGCTTTAAGGTACTACCAAATATAATGTCCCTTTTTCTGACATATTTACTGTCGGTAGTGTCTATTTTTGTCAGATAGAAGGACAAGTCAAACTGGATATTCTGGAAGATGCTTACAACATATTAGTAGAAATAGGTAGGAGAAGACCAGCTGCTTTATGACTTACTAAGTGATCTCTGCATTTTATAAACTAGCGGTTAAATAAGTCATGATTGAAAATTAAAAACTTCATTTTCCTGGCACTTAGAAGAACCAGGCTGATTCAAAATCCTCATGCAGCCATGACATGCTAAACCAGAGGTAGTCAACCTTTTTATACCTACCACCCACTTTTGTACCATTCTTAGTAATAAAATTTTCTAATCTCCCACTGGTTCCACAGTAATGGTGATTTATAAAGTAGGGAAGTAACTGTAGGCACTTACTCATTCTCACAAGTCTAACTGCGTATTGACCAGTGCAACCGCAAACAAAAAAGCCTGCGCCGTGTATCGTCATCTACGTATGCCTCTCACGCATCGTGGATTGGTTGGGGGGGGCGCCGGCTACCAACTCTGCTTGTCTGTTATAGCTGGGTGGTGTGGGGGGAGATGCGTGAGCTATTCTGGGACAAGGCTCTTTTGTTTGTGGTCACACTACAGCGCCACTTACTTTCACTTACGTAACGTGAACTAAACTTATGAGCGGGCGATACCAATAGTATATTTTCAGAAATTTAAATTGCAACGGGGAATTTTATGAAAACCTAATGAAAATGTTTTTAAATAATGCTATGATTTTTTAAAAGTCAATTAAATTAAAAAAAGGGAAAGTGCTTCAGTATCGGACAAAACCCCTACTGCCCACCTTGAAAGCTGGAACGCCCACTAGTGGGCGGTAGAGACCAGGTTGACTTCCACTGCACTAAACTATTGTCTGTGGAATGAACCATAGTTATAACAGTTCACATAATACACTCCTAAGCAAGTTTGGTGAGATATGTGAACCACCACCAACAGTCTCTCAGATTAGTCTGCTTCAAGTAATTGTGACGATTAAATTGAAAAGACAATCATGTAGCCCCGTAAAACAGGGGTGTCAAATTCACATCACATTGTCATTATGTTTCTTCCCTCGCTAAAACAGGGGTGACCATAGCTAGCACATTACAAATTTGACACTCCTTCTATAAAAGATTACGTTGATGTATAGTTTTTCCCCCCAACTCAAATACCAATTTAAGAAAAAAAGAAGCATCTTGCTATTTCATCCCAGCATTGGAGTACAAGGTTTAAAAATGGCTTCTTAATCTTCTAGTCCTACAGTCAAATACTGAGACCTGGAATTTGACTAGAAACCAGGTGTTGAAGTGGCAAAAGGTCATTATGTATTCCACTTCATTTAGTAATTGAAGATTGATGTCCTAGGGCCTAGGCTATTATCAAACCATTTGTTTTCTCCTTAAAGGAAGACTAAATTCTTTTCCTTTGAAAATTGGAAAATCGCCTTTGATTTGTTGAGAAAAAGATTATGAAAGATGATGACAGTTTTGTTTTGGTATGTTCTAATCTTTCTTTCTCCGGCATTCAGAGAAATGCCTGTCAGAGATGATGTATTTAGAACACAAATCTACTTGGATGATCCAGAAGCTACAATCTCTCTTGATAGTTTCCCCCACTTACCCTTCCTCAGGGGATTGCTCCAACGCAATCAGAGGGGGTGAAATGGAGATCTATAATTTCCATGTAAACCTAATCTTTTTTTCCTAGAAAAGACTGAAATCCAGGGGGATATAGCTTTTATTTATTTATTGAAGATTATATATGGCTGAAATAATAACACAGCATAGTTCTGTATGACTGAATTAACTTACAAAGGTTTTGAATAATTCCATAGTTAGGTAGAACTAAACTAGTTACAAGTGAGTAGCACTGAACTGCAGAAAATTTTCATGAAGGTTGTAAAGTATTTTTGAAACTCCACTGATTTAAAAGTAATTATTCAGCCTTTAGTCATCTCTCTTTATAGTTGAGCCTTAATAAAATTGGAATCTTGGGACTACCATCTTAAAGCAGTGATAGACAATCCACAGACCACACATTGGCCATTAATTCCATGTTTGCATCACTAATTCCATGTTTGCATCTTTAATCTGCAATCAAAAATACATTGTTGGCAGTCAGGATCCTGCTGGAGGTATTCCAATGTTGGTTCCACAATAAAGTCATCTTATAGACAATAAATATATTTATGGCTTCCAATATGCTCCTGGAATAAGTGATGTCTGAAGTGAAGGCAAAACAATTTAAAGAGTGGGCTGAGGTCCAGCAAAGCCCAGGAAGTTCTTTTTTTTTAAGTAACCCAAGATTTTCTCTCTTTTTGACATGTGCTTTTAAAAGGTGAGGGATCCTCTCTATTTAACCTGGGTTCTTTCTCTTCCACTACAGGAGAAAGAAATGTCTCCTCACTGGCTTCTACAAGCCACTCCAGTCCTGCCTAGATTAAGGATTAATGAATCAGAATCTACAAAAATGTAATGAATTGGGAGGATTAAAGTATGATGTTGGGGGTCTATTTTAGCTACTGGTTTGTAACAAGTTTTATTTTTGTTTTATATATATTGTGTGTTTATGAATACAGGACCTTTTTTCTGGTAGGACAAATTCCTTTCTACTTTCCTCGTCATCATTTTAATGCTGAACTGGTTCCTTAATTGTAATTATAAATGATAAATACACATTTTACTAGTACATAATTGTGCAAGAGAAGTACCTTACATTAGATGCCTTGCAGCTCTGAGTAGAAATGAAACATGGAACATCTTCCGCTTTCTCTAACAAAAGACAGATAGGAGAAAAATTTGCCCCACAATGATGATCACATCCTCTTAAGAGATACCTTCCTCAATTTTGAGAGACTGCAACAGTTGAGACTGTGGAAGAAGGGCATAGGACAGTGATGGCTAACCTTTTAGCGTCGCATGCCAAAAATGTGTGTGCCTGTGCCCACACCCATAATGCAATGTGTACACCCCATTTTGGGCCTAGCAGGCTTCCCTGAAGCCTCCTGGGACCAAAAACGCATCACGGGGGCCACACTGTACCCCCTGAGCTCCATTCACCTCCCACATGTGCATCTGTGACCCCTATGCTGCGCATTTACACACATCTCCCACATCTCCAGGCCGGCCTGGCCTGATCATTGGCTACCCTTTTTAGGTTAGACTAGCTCAAATTTTTAGATTGGGGTTTGTTTAAATTGTTTTAAATTTTGGGGTTTTTAGCACGTGTATAATATTTAATATATTTTTAAGGTATTTATTTATTGTTCCATTTTTTGTATCTGTTTTTTAAATTGCCTGTGCACCGCCCCGAGTCCCTTTGGGGAGAGGGCGCGGTTAATAAATTTAATGAGTACTTAATGAGTATGAGTATTAAAATTAAGGATTTATTTTAAACTCTTGTTTTTTAAGTTCCTCTATAACACTTTTCTTGTCTACCTCTTTTTTTGTCTTTCTTCTCTTTCTTGGGACATTTCACCATCTGTTTCTTCATCTGGGTCCTCTTCAGTCTGCTTTTTCCGCTTCTTTTCTTTTTCCAGAACCTTTGAAAGCAGAAAAACCAAAGAGTCCATATCTGGGCCAATCAATGGCTGCTGAGAAGCCTAGGGTGATCTGAGTTCCATAGAGGAAGACAAGAGCCAAATGTTTCTGCCTCCAAGGATGGTAATCTCTGACAGTTTTAAGTATTAATTTCAGCCTCAAAAGACATAAAACCATCCAATATTTTAGTTTTAACAGACCTAACTGCCATAAAAACATGGTATCTTCTACGAGAGGATTAAAGCTATAAAGAAAAAGTCTCAAACAAGTACTAGAGAAGTATCAGAATCTCCTCCTTCAGCAAGTGCCAGAATGTTGCTGATGAAAGTGAATTTAAGTTTGGATCAAAACCAGATGGCCATTCACACTTTGTAATCCTGTCACAAGGCTGTCTACAGAACAACCTCCACCTCTTTCATAAGCACTTCGGAGATACCAAAGTAATTAGTCATTAGTGATGAGTATAGCTTCTACAGACTCTACAAGTCTCGGCTGCTGGAAATGACTGAAAATGAAACCAGTGACCTACATTGGCATCCAAATAAAGTGAGGCAGATTCCTGTACATGCTCGAGTGGGGCAGTTCATGCCATCTCTTCTGCTCATATACTTTGGCTTTGGTTAATTTTACCTACTCATCATGATATAAATTGAGGTATTACATAGGGCAAGTAATGCTATCAGTAACATCGATTGAATACAGGTAATCCTCAACATACAAGTTTATTTAATTCAAAGTTACAAGAAATGTGTCTTATGGCCATAGTTTAGTTACGACTTTTGTAGCATCCCCATGATCACATGATTAAAATTCAGATGCTTAGCAACTGGTCCATATTTATGACCATTGCTGTGCCCTGGGGTCATGTGAGCCCCTTTTGTGGCCTTTCGACAAGCAAAGTCAATGGGGAAGCCAGATTCACTTAACAACCAGGTTACTAACTTATCAACTGCAGTGATTCACTTAACAACTATGACAAGAAAGTTGTTAAAATGGGGAAAAACTCACTTAATAACAGAAATTTGGGGCTTAATTGTGTTGTAAATTGAGGGCTACCTGTACTGAATACACTTCTACATTCAAATATGGAAATCAATGACTATTTGGGGTCAGCCCAACTCTTGTCTACTTACTTTTTTGAAATAAGCAAATTGTACCAGCTCTACAGCAGCTTTGGCATCTTGCTTCTCAATTATTTTACTCATCCTGGCTTTAGCATGTGCAGTTGAGAGCCGGATCAATGTCTCTAGAGTTCGGGCTGTAATAGGGGAAGTCTAAAAAGATCAAGTAAAAGTCTTAATGCTTTTGAGGATGAAAAGATGATTGAGAAGATGATCAACATTCAAAGTGTTGTGTGCATGTACAGATGTGAGCATGTTTGGTGCAGTACAATAGTTCTTCGATCCGATAAGATTCGATCCTATTCATGGACTGTATACAGACTTACCATTCATGCAGGTATTAGATTAGATTGAAATTCAATGAGAATGCTGTGTATAAAAATGGGGAGCACCCCCCCCATCTTGGCCTAGCACTCCACACCATGCTAGATGACCTATTTTATGAGCCTTTCCAGTGAAGAGAGATCATGAATTTTGCAGCATTTCTGCATCCCTTTTCCTTGCAGAAGGAGATTTCCAGTCAAAATTTAATTGGGCATTAAGAAAGATTTCTAGATTTAATTATGATTCTCAAAGCAGTATACATTGCAAAAAAATACGAGCTTGATTCGTGACTCACCCTGGCATTGTCAGAGCTAATCTGCTCCTGACTGCGAAGGGAAGAATATTCCTGGGCTATTAGGGCTGCTGCTTCCTCAGTCAAAACTGGCTTCAGCATCTTGGCAAAATGAATGTACTTCCTCATGAACTCCATGCTTACGATCTTCTCTCTGAGTTTGATCAAACAAAATCCATAAACTTCCATTTATTAGAGGATAACAGGAGTCTAACTGCCACCTCTGAGGATTGTTGGATGGTTTGTAGTTAAAATGAAACAGGATGCTGTGGGCAGATACCGAGAAGCGGAAATAAAGACGGATTTGAAACCAACAGGTTTACTATCCATTAAGACAGTGTTTCTTAACCTTGGCCACTTGAAGATGTCTAGTCTTGATACCCTGACAGTGGAAATATAGGAAGCAACTATAAAGCAATTCCTGAACTCAGAATCTGTCAGACCTGCCTCAGCTCGGGGCTCTAAGTAAAAACCAGGGTGGATAAAAATTGATTTTTGATTTTTTAAAATCTAAATCAGATTTTTTTTATTTTTATCAAATTTATTTTAATAAAATGCTTTTGGAGTTAAAATCTATCTAAAGAGAGTTTTCTATTTAAGATGCATTAATAATTGAAATGAAATAGTGCTTAGTTATGTAACATGAGGCTGTATATTCTGCAATATTGGGACTGTTGGTGAGTCAACAATAGTTCAGAGAAGGAGCTGCTGTGGGACAGAGATGACAGTTGCTCTTTAAAAATTACAATTTAAATCAAGTTGATTTAAATCAATATTCAAATTGACTTGATTTAAATCAAATCCACCATGGTAAGAACCATCCTTTACACCATTGGGTTGAGAATGGTATAGTTTACTAGAACCCAAATGAAATAACAGTAGTGAGAAGCCTGAAGTGAAATTCATGTGCCAAAATCCCAAGTGTAACTTTTTCCTCCCAAAAGGTGCCTCTCATAGTTGGTTCCCCCAAATTTAAATCAGAGATGTTTTTAGAAGGGTCTCCTGGGGATGCAACTTCACTCTGTTCCCGAGCGGTTGACCCCGGGACTGCATATGGAAAGAAACAGTGAACTTTCATTCCCATGAAATATACTCCTCTCACATCAGGTTCCGGAGTTCATGGCAGAGTGGTACCAAAAGAAATTCTCAAAGTGTAGTAGTGGCATCTGACAGAATCTCTCTTCTTCCTGTGCATGCACTATTTGATATAGACAGTGAGTGAAGGAAATACTTACTTCCGCCTCCGAGGTCCATGCAATAAATCATCATGCCTTTCATACACTTGCAGCTCCTGATCTTCCTCCTCAGTAAAGGAAGGGTCCTCAGTTGCTAGTAATTCAACGGTACTGCCTAAAGGCATGGCTAGAAAAGTAAGAGAAAATGTTTCCTCGGAGAGTTATCTAGAATATATCAATTTAATCAGTTCATTAAACAACACTTTGTCCTTTGCAAGATATAAAATAATCTGAATTTTGTCACTTTTAAACAAGCCAGAAAAGCTTCATCAAAGATCATAGAGAATATGTTTGACCCAGTTGACAGCTTTCAAGGAAGCCAAGGAACTCACCATCTCCATCCTGTTCACCAGCTGCTCTATAACGATGCATTCGCAAGACATGGTCTGAGATTTCCCGATCTTGTTCTGGATCCATTTGATCCAAAACAATGAAGAGCAAATCAAATCGGGACAGCAAAGAATCCTGGAGGCCAATATTCTCCATGGGAGTTTTGTATTGGTCATACTGCAAAGATGCAGAGAAATGTCAAAGAAGTCAAACCAGCAAAACAGTCACATAATTCAAAATTTTATTTTCTCTGTTTTCCTTCTGCATGCTACACAAGAAGTAATTTTTGTATATGCTGTATATGCTGTGCAGTTTATCTTTTTTTCAGTTGGGTTTTTAATGTAAGCACAAATAGACTTTGTTTTATTACACAGACGAAGTACATTTATGAAATATGCGATACATGCAGCTGAGAAACATTCAATAACAATCCAGTATGTAATAAGCAAAACAAAAAACCAATGGAATACAGCATTGAAAAAGGGCAGACAATATTCTAATAGGATGCCAATCTTCATATATCTGAATTACCAAATGCAAGGAAATAGTAACATATGAACTAACTCTAGAGAATTCAAAGAAGTATTGCTGTGTTCCACAAAAGCATGCACGGAAACATAAGATTTAGATTTTTAGATTTTTAAAATTTTAAATCTAAAATCTAAAAATCTAAATCTAACTAACTCTAGAGAATTCAAAGAAGTATTGCTGTGTTCCACAAAAGCATGCACGGAAACATAATCAATTGAAAAAATCATTCAGGCTTAAAAAAAAAATCCTCCGTTTCAGAACTGTGACCTATTGGAGCTATTGGTTTAGTAAGCAACTAAATCAATATGATATCAACTAAAAATATAATGGCAGAAAGTTGCCACCTGGCTTATCTAAACAAAATCTTTTCCATGCTTACCCTTCCATAGACTGGATTCGCAGCAGCTAATACACTGCAACGGGCATTGAGCTGGGCCTGAATGCCTGCTTTGGCAATAGTAACACGTCCTTGCTCCATCACTTCATGGATAGCAGTACGATCAATATCAGACATCTTATCAAATTCATCAATACACACCACTCCACGGTCAGCCAAGACCATGGCACCAGCTTCCAGACAACGTTCTCCTAAGGATGGGGAAACAAAGGAAGGGAGAGAACGTATATAAAGGTTAAATAGAATG